>JASANC010000480.1:0-134939 GCA_030248135.1 Theristus sp. LFF4_11 | reverse complement strand
TGTACTTCGTTCAGTTATTGCTCGGTGGCACCAAATTTTTGCCTTAGAAAAACACAGAAATTCTTGTAAAAATACAAAATATTTTGTGCAAACAAGCTGCTTGTTTGGTCAGAAACAACAAAAATCTATGCAGGGACAGACACAAACGTCCAAGAGGAAAATGCAAATATTACGGTATTTTTGGAAAAAATGAGATGAGATTGACCACCGTGAGGGGGGGGGTGCGATCCCGTGTTTTCTCGCGGAGGGGGGTGGGGGGGAGTCTAGTACCCGTGTCGAGGTAAAGGGGGGAGGGGGGTACACATAGTTGTTCCAGAGCCGGGGGTTTGGGGGGGGGGCCGATATAGATAGCTGGAGCAAATTTTCCAGATAGATAGATAGCTGGAAAATTTTTGGGGGGGGCCGCGGGGGAGGGGCCATGTGACTTTGGGGGGGCCGGTCAAAATTTTGAAATCAGATAGATAGATAGCTAAAACGCTTAAAAGCTATAAAAACAGCTAAATAATGCTTAAAACATCCTAAAAAGCAAGTATAAACGCATATTTTAACTAAAATTAGCGAAATTTTTAAGAATTTCGAGCAAAAATCGTCAATTTTGGTCAAAAATTGACTCATTTTATATCTTCGAAGACAGAAATTTTTAGATAGATAGCTGGCTGAAATTTTTTTTTAGATAGATAATAGCTGAGCCGAAAAAACCTTTCTGATAGAGATAGATTCGAAAATTTTTTGGGGGGGCCGGCCCCCCAGGCCCCCCCCTAGAACAACTATGGGGGTACACGGGTATCTGCCCGTGCACGGGCAGGATTTTCGGCTGAGGGGGGGTGGACCTAGAGATGTAAGGGTAAAAAAATTTTTTTTTTTAAATTTTTTTTTTAAAAAGTAAAAAAATGAGCATTTTTTTATTTTTTTTATTAAAAATTTTTGAAATTTTTTCTTTAATGTGCCCTGAAAATGCCGTTTTTGGCATAATTTTTCGAAAGTTCAACAAAAATTTTCTTTGACTTTACCTTGTCACTTAGTCTTCAACGCTGCAGGTGGTATTCTGGATTGATTTATCGACTGTTTTTAGCCTTGGTGAGTGAGGATCGACTCGCGCATTGAAGTACTTGAGCGTCGCAAAGGCTAGTTCAACAAATTCCGATGTCGCTAAGGTGAGATAGAAGCAGAGAACTCACATTTACGCATCGTTTTTCAGGATCTCGAAAGGTCGAAATTACACTGTCTGCCACTGCAAGCGTAACTTCGTTCGTTGCTCGTTGCTGTTTCGCCTCGTGTCGTCAGCATGATCACACCGGTTTGTTGTTGAACTTGTTTCCGTGTTATTTGAGGTGAATTGAGAGGCAAAACACGAGACGTGATGTCGTCGGTGGGAAAATGGGGTCGCCGAAACCAAGTCTGAAATTTTCACCCTCCTCCCATATGAGTGGGGGTCATATGGTAAGTCGGTGGCTCCTCAGATGGTGATATTCGGACTCCCTGAAAAATCCTGAACAACTTTCATTTAAAAAAAAAATTAAAAAAATTTTTTTTTTAAGAAAAAAAATTGAAAATTTTTTTTTCTTGACATCTCTAGGTGGACCCCCCCCCACCCCCCGCACTTTCGCTACTGCTAGGGGGGGGGCCTGGGGGGTGCCGCCCATAGTTGTTCCAGGGGGGGGGCCGGCCCCCCCCCAAAAATTTTCGAATCTATCTCTATCAGACAGGTTTTTTCGGCTCAGCTATTATCTATCTAAAAAAAATTCTCAGCCAGCTATCTATCTAAAAATTTTTGTCTTCGAAGACATAGAATGAGTCAATTTTTGACTAAAATTGGCCATTTTTGCTCGTAATTCTTGAAAATTTTGCTAATTTTAGGTAAAATACGCGTTTATACGTGATTTTTAGTGTATTTTTAGCATTATTTTGCTGTTTTTATAGCTTTTTAGCGTTTTAGCTATCTATCTATCAATTTTCAAAATTTTGACCGGCCCCCCCCCAAAATCACATGCCCCCCCCAAAATTTTCCAGCTATCTATCTATCTGGAAAATTTGCTCCAGCTATCTATATCGGCCCCCCCCCAACCCCTCGGCTCTGGAACAACTATGATGCCGCCGCCCCCCCCCCCAAAAAATTTTTTCGAATCTATCTCTATCAGACAGGTTTTTTCGGCTCAGCTATTATCTATCTAAAAAAAATTCTCAGGCAGCTATCTATCTAAAAAAATTTGTCTTCGAAGACATAAAATGAGTCAATTTTTGACCAAAATTGACCATTTTTGCTCGTAATTCTTGAACATTTTGCTAATTTTAGGTAAAATACGCGTTTATACTTGATTTTTAGTGTATTTTTAACATTATTATGCTGTTTTTATAGCTTTTTAGCGTTTTAGCTATCTATCTATCAAATTTCAAAATTTTGACTGCCCCCCAAAGTCACATGGCCCTCCCGCGCCCCCCCCCAAAAAATTTTCCAGCTATCTATCTATCTAGAAAATTGGCTCCAGCTATCTATATCGGCCTCCGTAATGCATCATTATTAAAACAGGTGCATGTGCAGTAGCGGTGGCCCCTGCCCTTTAACACAGGAAAGAAAAAAATGCAAAAACTAAATTGATCATTTTCACCTTATAAAAAAGGCTTGGCTTAGGATTAAGATTAGGATTAGGAACCTACAACGACTCATTGCAAGCAACCAGTAGCGAAAGCGGGACCTCGGGTGAGGGGGGGGTGTTTGCCTAATTTTAGAGGGGGGGGGGGGTCAGGTGCCTTCTCGGTGAGGGGGGGGTGCACGGGCAGCAAATTTTCTTGAGGGGGGGGTGCACTGGCAGAAAAATTTCGTGAGGGGGGGGGGTGCACGGGATCGCACGGGTAATACCAAATTTTTACCTTAGAAAAACACAGAAATTCTTGTAAAATACAGAATATTTTGTGCAAACAAGCTGCTTGTTTGGTCAGAAACAACAAAATCTAAGCAGGGACAGACACAAACGTCAAGAAAAATGCAAAAATTACGGTATTTTTGGAAAAAATTGAGATGAGATTGACCACCGTGAGGGGGGTGCGATCCCGTGTTTTCTCGCGGAGGGGGGTGGGGGGGAGTCTAGCCGCCTAGTGGCATGCGGTCGATCCGGTACCGGTCGATCCGGTACGGTCGATCCGGTACCGGTCGATCCGGTATAGGGTTGTTAAAAAAAACAAAAATCGTCATTTTTGTTTTTTTTTTAAAAAAAAATTTTTTTTTTTTTAAAAAAATTTCAAAAATCAAAGTTGTGCTAAATCAATCAGGGAGTCCGAAGAACCACATATGATATGCAAGCGCCTCCCGAATGACTCCCATATGACGGAACTTTGCAGATTTTGTTTTGGTGACCTCAATTACCCCTTTTCCAAACCGTCACCATGCCTCTTCTTGTGTTTTGACCTCCAAAACGTCACTAATTGTACCCAGCTAAACTAATGCTAAAGTGAAGACAAACATACCGCCTTGAAATTCGATCAATTCTTCTGATGGTGTTGCGACGACACGACACGAAGCAGCAAGCAACCAGACAACGTAGCGCTTGCAAACGGAGCAGCGAGCACAATCGGACGCTCTGCGAGGCGAATCGTCACCTTATCTGCATCGGAAATGGTAGGCCAAGCTTTGGGACGCTCAAAAACTTCATCGCAGATGTTGTCGTAGCCTAAAATCAGTCGGTAAAACGGCCCAAAATCGACTGCTAAAGGTTTTACGAGGTATAATCAAAGAAAATTTTTGTTGAACTTTCGAAAAATTTTGCCAAAATTGAGGTTTTCAGAGCATATTAGAGGAAAATTTTTCGAATTTAAAAAAAAAAAAAAAAATCGGCATTTTTGTTTTTTTTAATCACTTTTTTTTTTAAAAAAAAATTTTCATTTTTGTTTAACAACCCCAATCCGGTACCGGTCGATCCGGTACCTGGCAATTTTCTAGGGCGGTCGATCCGGTACCGGTCGATCCGGTACTCGGTCGATCCGGTCGGTACCAATTGAAATTTTCAGCTGTTTTTGCATTCAATTCAATTTGTTTCTGATTTGTTTTCCATTTTTCTTCGTTTCTCTCATTTTATTTGATGTCTGAAACATTTTACCGCAGGTTTTTTCGCTGGAAATATGAAAATAAAAACAACAGACATTTTTCCTCAACTCCAAAAAAGAACCGAATCAGTCTTCATATTTTTATTTTGTTCTCCTTTTCTTGCTGAGCTGATAATTTTGCAAATTTTCACCGTCTTAGAGCTTTATTCTTCTGGAAAATGGTTCAGAAAATAAAAAAAACATATGGTACACTTGTTTTGCTTTTTTCAGAATCAGATTACGATTACCAAAACCAACAAAGTGTCGCAAGTCGTCGTCGTCCAACAATCGTGTTCGGTTTCATGTCTTTCCGTGCTGCATAAATGTTTCGCAATCACCGAAACCAAAGAAAAATCGAAAACACAACGAATTGAACGCTAAAAACCCGTAAAACAGCTGAAAATTTCAATTGGTACCGGATCGACCGAGTACCGGATCGACCGGTACCGGATCGACCGCCCTAGAAAATTGCCAGGTACCGGATCGACCGGTACCAGATCGACCGGTACCGGA
This sequence comes from Theristus sp. LFF4_11, assembly GCA_030248135.1. NCBI lineage: Eukaryota > Metazoa > Nematoda > Chromadorea > Monhysterida > Xyalidae > Theristus > Theristus sp. LFF4_11. The sequence goes on along the minus strand of JASANC010000480.1, from coordinate 130,349 downwards.
TCGACCGTACCGGATCGACCGGTACCGGATCGACCTACAGCCGAGTCTAGTACACGTGTCGAGGGGGGGGGGGAGGGGCGCCGGGGCCCGGGCCCCCCCCCCACCTCCCCCTCCCCCAGCACCAGTATCAAAACCAGCCTTTCCCTCAGGCCCCCCCCCCGCCGGGGGGGGGTGGGGGGTCCACCCAGAGCACCCGAGACCTCCGAGTGGGGGGGGGGGGGGGGTCACGCGCCACCCACCCCCCAAACCCTGACACTGGACCACCCACCCCCCCCCCCCTCGAAATTTGCTAGACACCCCCCCAGTACCGTGGGCCCAAAAAAAATTTCGAGGGGGGGGGGGTATGGTACCGTGGGGGGGGGGGGGGTGCCGCCCAAAAAGTGAGGGGGGGGGGGTCCAACCTATGGTAACGTGGGACCCCCCCCCCAGGGGGGTCCCATGGGGGGGGGGGTGCATTTTTTCAAAATTTTCTGTGGGGGGGTCCACCCCCCCCCCCCCCCCATGATAAGTTTTAGCTTAAATTTTGAAGGAAAAACGCTAAATTTTGCTGCAAAATCTTTGAAATTACAATGAAGATGGTCAAGTTATCATATATTCAGCTTATATTATGGACTTTATAAACAAAAAATCATGATTTTCGAAAAAATTTTAGGGTGTGCAGAAAATTTTGGGGAGGGGGGGGGGGTCTTCGCCAGACAAAATTTTTTGGGGAGGGGTGGGGGGGGTGTCGGCCAAATTTTCGAGGGGGGGGGGGGTACGATGGGGGGGGGGTGCCCGGTTTTAGGGGGGGGGGGCACGGTGCCCCCCCCCCCCCCACCCGACGGTCTCGGGTGCTCTGGGGGGGGGTGTACCCCCCCCCCCCCCCCCCCCCACGGTACTGCCCCCCCCCCCCTAAGATGGACCTAAGTAACAGTGACGACACCCCCCAAAAAATTTCTCGGACCACCCAAAAATCATGAATTTTTGCTCACAAATCATGATTTTTTGTCTTTAAAGTTCATAATATAAGCTAAATATATGATAACTTGACATTCTTCATTGTAATTTCAAAGATTTTGCAGCAAAATTTAGCGTTTTTCCTTCAAAATTTAAGCCAAAAAATCTCATGGGTGGGGTGGGGGGTGTGCACCCCCACAGAAAATTTTCTACAATAGTGCACCCCCCCCCATGGCCCACGCCTGGGGGGGTGTCACTGTACCATGACTGACACCCCCCCACTGAAAAATTTTCGGCACCCCCCCCCCCCCACGTGACGACACCCCCCCCTCGAAAATTTGCTTTCGCCTTCGGTACTGCTCTGGAACAACTATGGCTTAGAATTAGGGTTAGGATTAGGAACCTACAACGACCCATTCATTGCAAGCAACCTCTGATCAGAAATCAAAAAAATCACTTTTAAGTTTTAAGAATGTATACAAATCCATACGAGGAAAACAGACGGAAACGCAAGATATTTTATATTTTCGCGGTGTCCAGCTTGTTTTTTTCTCATTACGTAGCCATGCGCCCATGCCCACAGCGTCGTTGCAATCGTGAATCGTGGGCCGTCGTGCGTGGCCATGCAGCTACAGACACCGAAACGTAATTCATCAACATCGGTAAGAGACTTAGTTTTTTGTTTGTGATAGCATTTTGCTTGCTTCCAGGGTTTTTTTTGACGCAAAATCGTGCGTCAATGACGAAAAATAATTTGGGCTGACGCAAAAAAATTCGGCCGTTTGCGTCAGCTGACGCAAACAAATTTCGAGGACGTCATAATAAGACCATTTTTGGGTTATTTATGCATGGATTGAAAATTTTTCCGCGCCTTCGGCGCAGACCACGGACTTCTCATAATTTTGTCTGACAATGCATACATATCATGTAAATGTGATGGATGGCATGGTCAGCTGATTCATCGTTTGTTTTCAATATTGTTGTTCAGTGTTATGTTGACGGTTCGATGTAACAACTCAGTGGCGTATATTGTTGATTTGACCGTTTCTAGGTTTACCTAGCTTCTATCCTGAGCTAGCTTCCACCTAGCTGCACCTTTTGTTCGCTCCGTTCTGTTTCTAATCTGAACTGAACAAGTCTGAACAGGTGTCGTCATAGAAGCTCTACAGATCTAAAAATCAAGTCTAGAAACTGAAAAGCCATTACAAAAAGTGTAGGCCCCGTAAAGCTTTGTTTCTGCGCAGCAGGGGTTGTCAAATGCCAAAATCACCTTGTTGTTTGACCACAGGCGTCAAAAACAATACTTTTAGTGATGAATGGCGCAAAAAATATTGCTTCTTTATCGTTATTTGTTCGATTTAGACTGGTATCATATTGACGCAAGAAAATTTGTGCTGACGCAAAATTTTTTGACCGTTTGCGTCAATTGACGCAAGAAAAATTTGACGAAAAAAAACCCTGCTTGCTTCCCTTGCCTTGAAGCAAATAGTTGCCTAGCCAACACAATACAATGGTACTATGGTAGTCTGTCAGGTCAGTTGTCTCCTCGTTTCACTTCATTCGAACCGGGGTTGTTCGATTGTTTGATTTTGTTTAAAAAGATTAAAAGTTTTTTCATAAACAAAAGCCAACGCTTTTTTAATTGTATTTTGCTTACAGCGTGTACTTCGCTATTTTCGGCTTAATTTTTGTAAAGTTAGAACATCGCTTGTCGTTACCGTGACGTATCGGCGTGACGTCGTCTGTTTTATTTGTCAAAAACCATCACGATTCACGATGATCGTCTTGCGTTAACCGTTTGGTTTTAGCAAGTTTTGTAATATTCTTCTTGAAATTCGCGAAGAAGTCGTTGAAATGAGATCGATTTTTCGATTTGCCCGACATTTATATTTCTGTCCGCACCGCAAAGTTAAGTATAAGGGTCCAAGTTTGGGTATGTGGTTGCTGGTAGTTTTTAAAAGGGCGTGCTGCTATCACAGTCAAGATTTTTGACAGATTTTTTTATTGAGGGAATGAGAAAATTGTGAACACGGGCAGAGCTCTGTTTCAGGGGCCGGAAACCGGTGTAACCCTTTAGTAATCAATCAGTTATCGTTGGTGAACGAACATAAAGATTTTAATGTAATCGTTGAGTTGGTTTTGTGTAAAACTAAACACAGAACAGACGTGCTGTAAATTTTGAAGCGATAAAAAACGATTAATTAACCGTAATTAGGGTTGGTAAAAAACCGGTTTTTTATATTGCCACCAGAGAAAAAAACCGGTTTCTTTTCCGTTTTAAAACCGTTTTAAAACCATAAAAAACCGAATGCTTCCCAGCTCCTAAACTTTCCAGAACTTGGCATCTTGAACTCAAAATATGAAATACATCAAAATTAGTGATTTTGAGCAGCGTAAAATGCTGTTTTCGGGAATACAGCCGACCCAATTTGCTATTTTTGCCACCCAATGCTACCCAATTTTTCTTTCAAATCAAACCAATTTCGCTTTTATTGGTTTCCAGGGCAGCACGTTCAATAAATTGAAAACAAAGACTGGGCAGTGAGGTGTGGGGAGCGGGGAGGGACGGTTGCAAGGAGAACGGATAGCTGACCCCGGGGGCGACATTTGCAGAACAGCAAAGTGAAACCGGAAGCGGATTGCGTTCGAAAATAACATTTCATCAGTTACCCTTTGCAAATCGACAACATCGTCAGTCAGTCTGCATATGCACTTAGTTTAGCAGTCACCTTGTCTTCATCGTATTTCACTTGACCCTTGCCACAAAAGCTTCTGCAAAATGATGCTTCACCAGTTCAGTTCGACACAGTTCACTGCACCGTTTTTTCAAAAATATAATTTTACATTTTATCAATCAAACGAAGAATTGTGATTTTTGACCACGAAGTTTGAAAATTTTTAAGGTAAAAACCGGTTCTTTATTTTTCCAAGAAAAAAAACTGAAAAAAACCGGTTTTAAAACGGAAAAGAAACCTTTTTTTCCTGTGCCAACCCTAACCGTAATATCGTTCGATCCTAATAAGTGTAATTCCAGCGCACATACTGAATGCATGAAAAAGAAGCCAAGCCATTACGTTTTTTACATTGCGTTGGTTTGGTATGTATGATGCAAACGGTCGTTAAGATAGCTGTGTTCTGCAGCTTGCAAACATAACAAACAGAAAATTATAAAAACTAGGTTAGATATGTATTTTAGTCTTCAAGCTATTTTGGTGTTTTTTTGCTCCCGATCATGAGCCGATGTGTGGTCGTGTTTATGTGGATGAAAAGCTGTAATTTATGCTAGAAAAAATATGGTAGTGTGTTAATCAGAGAGTTTTCAATTCAAGAAGTGCGGTGTGGTTGTTATTAATCTTGTGAAGATGTATCCGAGGTGCGCGATTTTTTGATACGAGTTTAAAAATTAATTGATTGAGATTGAATAACGATTCGAACTGGCGAAAGTCTAATATTAATTGGCTTGTGAGTACACCATGTCGACGACAAATTGCACTTTTTTCTCCGAAGCTACAAGCTCGCAGCTTTTCCATAAAAATATGCTGTGAGGGTAATATTTTAATGAGAAGATACTGTTGATGATTGGAGTCCAAGAAGCTGAATTGTATGACTACGCATCTTGCATTCGCCTCACCTGCATTTGACATTGTGCTTGTGCTGATCTTCGTCTGTGCCGCTTTGAATGCAATGGACGAATGCATGGATGTTGTGCTGTTTTTCTGAGCTTGTTGGTCTACAAATTGCGGTATCTTTGTGGTCGTTTTCTTCAAATGTACGCATGCGCTGGTGCGGTGCAACTTCTTTTCTAGTGAAGCCATAGCTACAAGGATGAAAAGCCACGCAGCACTTTTGCACAGCATCTGTCTGTTAAGCCGTAATTACTATGCTGCTTGTGTCTGTAAGTATGGACAAGCTTCACTGTTGTACACGGCGCTTCGATCATGCATGACACTGCTAAAGCTGCTTATCTTATCTGTTTGATCAGCCACAATCTCTCGCCGTTGTCTTTCCTTGGTGCACTTAATGTATGAGTCAAATGTTGTTGAATTGAAAATGCTTGTATCGTGACTATTTATCAGTCAATTGTTAAACTTGTTTATCGCTTGCTTAGTTGCGTTCACTAATGATGACGTGTGTCATAAAGGCGATATTTTGACTTCGACGATGTTTAGAAAATTTTAAAATAAAATAACGCACTCGGCTGTTTATCGTTACTTCAGAGTTGTTTTCAAAAACAAGGCCGCAGACAACCGCAAAGGTCTTAGCTGAGCTTTTGAATTCAACTTATCCTTTAAGTATCAGGTCGAGTGATATGCATGTGAAGTTAAAGTATAATCAATAATTAGCTAGTCACCTGAAGTGTTTTGTTGGTTTAGTTTTTGACGACTTTGCGTTTCCTGAAGCAAGTGTCAGCTCATCTATTGCCAGCGTGAGTTGCGTGTGTGCTCATTGTATCTGAAGGGCATTATTAAATTCTGAAACTCGTGCAATTTTGTTTCTATCCTCGTATCGCTTGTCTTCTGTAAACATCATGGGACTCACTGTTTATCATTCAGTTATGCGGCGAGAACAGTCCTTCCTATATCGCTGCTCTTTGAAGCTTAATGAAAATTGAAATAACTTTAGTTTATTCAGTAAGCCGTCATGTGCAGAGATCCGCATTTCCCACACGCTAACAAGAAAACGAAGAGTAAAAAACAATTCCTGAAGGACAAAAAAGTAATCCATGGTTGATGAATACACTGGCTTTTGATCGGCATCGGAGCGAAGATTGTTTAACATGAGCAACTCGTCCGGCGACAATTTATTTACCAAGGCCAACGTGAATCGTTTCTCGGTTCGTAATCGGAATCGCCTAAAGATTCGAATCACGGCAGCGCCACAGGACCAACCTCGCAGCCCAATAGCACCGCCACGCATCAATCCGAATCTGCTGACCATTCCGACGCCGTCCGAAGCGGGCAGTCTGTACGAATCGGACATGCTGTCGCCGCCGCCGCGCTCTCGCTCCGGCTCAGTGTGCTCGAGTATCGCCGACGACATGTCGTTTTCGATTCCGTCAATGTCCAACAGCCCGTCGTCGTTCTCGACCTCGTCCTCGTTGTTCTCTCCAATGTTCTCGTCCGCACCGTCACCGATGCCGACCAGCACGTCGCCAACATTTTGCCTCTGTGAACAGTGCTGCGATCGGGTCTGTCTGCTTGCACCACTGACCTTTCCTTAATGTTGTTTTTGAAATCTGATTTGCGGCGCATTTGTGTGAATTGATTTGTGTGAACAGTGATTTGTGAGCCCGTGTTCTGATCTGATGCGGTGCATAACGACACGTGTGCTCGTATTTGTATGGCTTATGGAACAACCGTTGTGTGCCATTTTTGGCTACGTGGTTCTTGTGCCCACTTCGCGTTTTTAACTGATTTTTGTAACTGGCCATTAAAATTTTTTTGGAAGAACTGGTTTAGTCACACTATCTGAAGCTAGCAATGCCCAACAAGAGATGCCAGATGCTCACAAATTTTGTTTCTTTTGCGCAACCATTGTCTGTTTCAGACGCCCATTCGCTGTGGTTCATCAATGAGTGACGCAGGTGACTCGCAGTGGACACCCACCAATGCCAGTCATCTTGACCAGGCGACACTTTGTCGACAACGACTCGAAAGCAATAACTTCTCACCTGGTAAGTGAAAATGTAGCTTTATAGTCTTCAACTCAGTCGCATACTGACATACAACTAGCTGGTAAGTTGGTGATCGTATGATGCTTGCGTTTTGTACAGGCATTGCTGTTAAGACGGACTTCAGGACTGCATACAATGCATGCATCTCGTGATCACCAACCAATCAGCTAATTGTATGTGATGTAGAAGAGCTCTACTGTGTTTTAAATAATTTCGAAAACAGTTCTGTTTATTTGATGTAGCTTTTTAACGACAAATAGATTCAATTGACTTTTGTTGTGTATGAACTATCTGGCTATCTCAATGGAAAATAAACTTGCTTATGATAGTTTCCGTTTTTCTGGAATGTTCTCCATGTACATGTATTAAGAATTCATTCGCTTTCGGTGTTGAGTGGATGATATTTTATGTGATGCGTGCGTGGCTCTGGCCTTACGGTCAACCCACGCTCAAAAACGACGTTATGAAACGCTTCTTGAGAGCGTGCATTGTTTTTTATAATAATTTAAGTAGTTTTGTCCCAATCTAAATATAACTTTACCATAGAACTTTGTGGAACAAAATTCATTGGTTCAAATCGTTCGTTTATTTTGTTAAATTCTGCATTGAAATAATTGCGAACCGCTGCCTGTACTGTTTAAATTTTCTTTCGGCTGAACTTGCCGAACTTTTTTAATTTAAGAACATAGAGATACTTTTACAAAAGTTTGAAACAAATGGAAATGACAAAAAAGACTTGTTTCAGTGTACCAGTTGGTGTTCTGTCACGAAGAAGTTAATTTTTAGCGGCGTCCAAGACGTTGTTCGCCAAACCAGACAAACAGACAGATAAGAAAAACACGTTATCAGCCACTTCAATAAAAATAATAATAAAAGCAATAACAAGAAAATAGAAAACAATCCGATTGTGGACAAATGTCTCGCTTTATCGCTTTTCCAAAAGGTATATTTAAAATAAAAAAACATCAGTTTTGTATAACTTTTGCTGCAAACTGCAAGACCATTTGAATCAAATTCTAAACGGGCTTTCAAGTTTTTTTGGTTAGTATGGGGAGGTACAATTTAAAAATAAATAATTAAAATAAATACAAATAAATAGGGTTGTATGTTTCATATGATATCGTTTTTGAAACCTAGGTGACCAGTTAGTTAGAACAACTAGTTGAACCATTCCAAAATAAACCTGAAAGCAGTTCCGGAACGGTGGTGATTAGGGTTGGTAAAAAGCCGGTTTTAATATGGCCAGGAAAAAACCGGTTTGATTTCCGTTTTAAACCGTGTTATTTTTCAATTTTCCAAGCACCCAAAAGTGTCCAGAAGTTGCCTCCTTCAATTAAAAATCAAAGGTACAGTCGAGATTAGCATCTGAAACTGCAAAAAAGCAAATTTAACATGTACAGGGTGAGCCAAAAAAAGGTTCCAATTCTAAAATGCTCTCACTGGCTTGTGCTGAGGTGTTTCGAGCTGAAAATTGGAACACTATTAGAAAACATTGGAGGTTTTTCTGACCAAATTTTTGTCATGGTATGTTGCCCCTATCACTCACTACAGCAGAATATCTGGAAAACATGAAAAATCGACAAATGTTGTGAAATGCAGAGGGTTGATTTAGCTGTAACAAAGGGACCTCGTGTTTTAAAATTTGGAACACTGTTAGAACACATTGGGAGTTTTTTTGTGATCAAATTTTTTATTTTGGATTGCGCGTAAGTTCAGTTTTACAGTGTAATTTTTTTAAAAAATAGAAATTTTTGACTAAAAGCACTTCATCCATAATCTTACTGTTTATCATTGCTCATAAACGATCTTCCGAACTGATGTATCGTCACGCGGGGTCAAATTGAATTTTGTACGAAATTGCCGAACCACTGTGGAACAGCTATTCGCTTGTTCCGCTCCAATTGACAGACCAGACTCGCTGCTGTGCCGTTCACTTAACCATATGATGGCAGCAAAGACTGAAAATGGAAGTGCATCTCTCACTGCAGAAAACAACCAGTCTGCAATGGTGAAAATATCAGAGTGGCAAATTGTGTGAATTAAAAAAGAGAAAAAACAATTTGGATTTAAAAAGATAAATTCGCATCTGTTCTGAGCAGAACCGCTCACGCACACTCAGACTTGATATGAAACATTGGAGTGATCAAAAATTGTTCAAATGCAACTCAGCATTCGGCATTTCTAAGCTGCTTTACACTCATATTGCTTTTTTCATCTTTTTTTTGTGTTGTAAACACTCGGGTTGTCACCAACGTTCATCATTTGATTTTTGTTACAGCTAAATCAACCCTCTACATTTTACAACATTTGTCGATTTTTCATATTTTCCAGATATTTTGCTGTAGTGAGTGACAGGGGCAACATACCGTATCAAAAATTTGGTCACAAAAAGCTCCAAATGTTTTCTAATAGTGTTTCAACTTTCAGCTCTAAACGCCTCATCACAAGCCAGTGAGAGCATTTTAGAATGAGTGTGCTCAGTGAGTGGGGGGGGGCGCAAGGGTAGAAAAGTTTTGTGAGGGGTGCACGGATCTCACGGGGGCTGCTTATTTTTTGCTGGAATGGAGATATGGAACAGTGAGCATATCTTGTGCAAAACAGCAGCTTGCTTGACAGAAGCAGACATGAACATCAAATAGGTAACATCAACACAAATGCACAAATTTCGGTATCCTTGAAGTTTGTTCCTGAATGATCAAGAATTTAGAAAAGAATTGGGGGGTGCGATCCTGTGTTCAGGGCAGGCTCTGAATGGGGGTAGGGTGGAGGTACCCGTGCTGGGGTAAAGTGGTGAGGGTGTGCAGGGATAGTTGCCCGTGCACGGGGGCGGGGGTGCTACGCATTTTCGCGACTGCACCCAACGCAGCTGTGTTCTTTAACTCGCAGCTGTTCATCTACTGTGAAATGGTCAGTTGTTTGCGTGCTACTCTCTCAGACGACGACTCATGGCCGTGCACGCCGCATTCGCCGCGCCCAGGCGCCTCCTCACCATCACCACTGTTGCACGGTGCATCCGAGACGCTCGCATCACCGATCGTGCCACGATCACCAGTGTTGCCACGCAGCGTCTCTGCTATGCGCCTCTATCATAGCCAAGCAAACTTCGGCTCTGGTTCCTCGTTTTTACGTCAGTTTCACAGAGTTTCGTTGTTGTTCTTGTACTGAGCAATGTTGATTTTGTGGTGCTTTCAGCTTCGTCGCCATGGGCGGTTCGCCGTCTCACTTGCAACAACAGCGGCAGCGGCAGTGGCGATTTGCAGCAGGCCGTGTCGCGGCGTCAGTTTGCGCTCTATCGAGCACGCAGTCACTCGAATTGGCCCTTGAATGACTGTGAGTTTACGGAGGTTTTTTCGTGTTATTTTTTATTGGAAAGAGATGCAGGCATCATCGAATGAAGACAATACACCCGCACCAAAAGCAGCTCCCAGAATAAAAAAGTAATTTTTTTACCATCTTTTAGTAATCGTCAGCAAGTAACAAGATTTTTACATCTGTTTGTTCACGTTTTTCTTTGGACGTTTTTTCTAACTTTTCCTAAACACCTTAATTGGTGAATGTTTCATCTCAAATGCGTTTTTACATTTTGTTCAATCTCTTCGAGAAAACATTTGATAAAAGTATTTATATCAATTTTGTTCTGGCCTTTTGCTCTTTCATTAACAATATTGCTCGTTTTGTACCAATTTTATCCTGATCAAGTGACTCATCGTGGGACACTTCAAAAGTTTTGCGTTGTTTTATATTCCGACCGGTAACTGATGTTGCCCAAAATAGATGCTTGCCTTCTATTTTCGGCCGATTGTTATTGTCTTGCAGTATTTTATGTAGTTGTGATGCAGCTCGTGAGACACTGATGATGCAACATTGCATCGGCAGCAAACACTAAAAATCAACTGTCGTACATCCAGCGGTGCTTAATCGTTTCTTTGTAATTTGACATCTCATCGAGTTACGACTTACCTTGACCGCGATGCTATATATTTATGCTTCTGACCTGTATGCGGCAAAAGCAGTATTGATGACTGAATATACAGTTTTTATACTGTACTTCCTTGTGTACGTCTATCGTAGCTGTGTGTCGAAATGAATGAAATTGTGCAGCGTAGTACCGTGACATAAAGACTTGTATTGTTGTTTTTTTACATTTTTGCGCAAGTAATCTGCAAGGCTGGTGCATGTTTGTGCAACACGCAGCAACAGTTTTTGAAGTGCGATCAAGTGGACAATAATGAAAAACGAATTCAATATTGATTATTGTTAATTAATGTGCAAATGAGCTGCAAGCACAATTGTTTTTGCAGCGTCATTGGTGATGCCTGCAACCGCCTACCCAGCCACACAGCAGCATACTTGAGAACGAATGAAGTGACTTGCGCAGTGGTGCTTTGCGATGACGCAAGCATGTGCCCCATTGGGATGATGATTGCTGTCAAATAATGCAAATATGCCTTGCATGCACTGGTAAACAGTGTGCAATGCTTGTGCGACATATGTGACGTAAGTAAACGGACAGCAAAACCGCTGATTGCGCTCCGGAAGGCACTCTGCTTTCAAACTGAACCAACATGGCAAGAATGGCACAGCAGCGACGCAGTTAGTCAGCTCGGCTGGCACGGCGCTCACAGTACGAGCACAACTTCATCTAACTCAGTGTCAATCGGCTTTTCCGCTGCGTCTCTCGTCAGTGACCGTTAGCAATTCATGAGTTCTGTTGTTCCTTATTTTTCCTGGTTTCGTTCCATGCGAACGTGTGCGCGCTTTCTTTTTTTTGCTTCGATCGAGAAAAAAACGTTTCATTGACGATGATGCCAGTTGGTGCTATTTTTAGCGGCGATCTTTTCATCGTTGTAAGCTCTAGTTTGTTCGTATTCAGTGGGTTATTTTGTATTCATTGTCAAAGTGAAACTGAAACGGTTGTACAAGTAACGGTGATGGATCACTGTATTCCGATCCTCAGGTTTTTTACACAAAAATTTGATGTGAGAAGAAGACATGTAAAAGTCGCCATAGAAAATGAATTTTCACAACCTTTGCTCAAGTTTTCAGACACCTCAACATATTTTCCGAACGCCTCTAAAAATCAAATGCCAGTGCTTTTGCTTTCAATCGATGCCATTCGGGGCCTGAGTCATTTCACGACATGAGCGTAACATTGCTGTCAACCTGCATCACCACGGCATTACTATCTGTTCACGAAATGTGCGCTTTGCTGGGCACTGGTCTCTTGTGGGTTTTGTTTCAGCATTGCTTCGTTCAGCCTTTTTGTATTTCACACGTCTGTCCACTTGTTATTATGAACGAACGAACGTTTCACAGGCGCAAACGATGTAGGCCGCCGAACTGCAGCCGAGTGGGCACAACAGGCAGAGCGTGCTGGTTGGTGTTGGTTGCGTGCATGTCATTTCAGTGTGTGCAGTGCAACCAGTGCAGTCACGTGTGCAACCCATCTTGCACATGTATCATGTTCATCACTAATCTGTCTGTGTTCACATGGCCACATATATTTTCCATGCGTTCAGTCGTTCAGTGTCGAACAACGTGACTGGGTTGCTTGCTAAATACGTTTTGCCATTTCTGTTTCAAATTTCAAGTTTCGATTATGTGTTTGCCAGTGTTTTCTATGCTACTCACCACGTCTACTGCATTTATGCTGGGGGCTTGGTCTGCAACTAGCAGCTGATCCTGTCTTGTCTTGGCTCGTTTTGCACGCTTTCAATTTTTTGCCCGTGTGTTTCGTTTCGTTCACAACTACCAAGCAAGCTTTGTGTTTTCGTGTGTTTCATTCGGTGTGTTTTTTCTGCTGGTCCCACCAAGTCATTCTTGTTTGTTCGTGTCGTCTCAGTCATATGACGCCAACGAGATGATGGCACACACACACAAGCACACGAGCGCTTGGTGTTGAAACTGTTGCTGCTGTTCTCTGCGCTGGCCGTTTGTCTCCTCATCTTTCTGTCCGCTCCTCTCACCATGCTGTTCAGCCAAACAGCGCAAAAAAGTTGTTGCCCAGCAGACACGTTCACCGTCTATGTTAGCTTGTTGCTTATTTTGCTGCTAGCTCGTGTGCTAAGTTGAACGTCACCTTGTTGTTGTTGTTGCGTTGTTATGACAGTTATTGTGGTTTTAGCTGACTTTTTTCTTGCTCAACCCACGTAACGTTGACAATGTATCGTCGTTTCTTTGAACATTTCAAAGGTGTGTGACTGTTGCCCCACTACTTTTGTTGCTCACAGTCAACAACTTCTTTCAATTTCTGATGATCTGTTTTTTATAAGGCTGTATGCTGTTAGTACTTGATGCTCCACTCTGATTTGTTTATCTGCATTATCTACCGTATTACCTCTATTAAACCCCCCCAATTAAACCCCCCAAACATAAACCCCCACCCCCTCGACAAGTTTCCAAATAATCCCCCCAAAATAATCCCCCATGGGGGATTATTGGAAACCTGTTTGAAACACATACCCAGCGAATTCAGTAGTGGCTGGTTTCAGTGAAAATGATGAAATTGTGCTACCAAAGGCCCCAAATGGATCAGTTAATGGTAATTTCATTACAAAAGGCTGTTGTAAAAGGAAATTTCTATGTAGAGTAGAAGTTTCTGCGACTTCCTTCCTGCCATGGAAGGTATTTTTGCCATTTTGCCCACCCCTAAAAATGGTTTCCAAATAACCCCCCCCCCCAAAAGTAACCCCCCCCCAAAACTAAACCCCACCCCCAGAAGTCGCTGAAGAAATAAACCCCCATGGGGGTTTATTAGAGGTAATACGGTATCATTCAGATCTATCAGTGAAAGCCAGATTTTTGTTGACTTTATTTTGTTCACCAAAACTTTCACAACAAAAACAACCGTTCCACAAGCTTGTTTATGCTGATAAGTGTTTTTAACAGAATCTCAAACACGATCTTTCAAATGAAAGGATGGAGCTGGAGCTGCCTTCTTGTCATTGTTATTGCCATGTTATCGTCTTTCCATCTGTATTTATCAGAAAAAAGTCTTCTCCGTTGTTTTGAACGCACGATTCAGCAGTTTGTGCAATTTTTGTTCCGGCCAGACGTGAAAAGGAGCTTTTTTGAGAAGACCTGCTGCGAAGCAGCATGTTTGTACGCAAAGGGAAAGTATACAATGCATATGACCTATTTTTTAAACGTGTCCCACTGAAATGACGTCATGTGCCGCCAAACATGCGCTTGCCGTTCATAGCAAACCAGACTTTCTGTTTAGCCGGTTTCTTCCCGAAAACAAATGGTGAATGTCAAATCAGTCACATCAAACTGACATTTTAGTGCCTGTACTTTGACAAACGGGCGTTTTTAAAGCAAATGACGTCATTTTAATCCGGACACGTTTGAATAAATCCACAATACACATGTGCACTAAATGCATGTTGACAAACGCTGTTGGTTGTTTGAAAATCATGAAAATGTTTAATTTATCTTCTTTACTGTTGTGGTTTGTTCAAATTATGTATTTAAAAAAACTAAAGAGAAACCAAGGCTACACGTGTCAAGTTTCGTGTAATCTGGAAAATTGATTTGTCGGCAAGTTTTTAGTTTTTGCTTGCTCATTGAGCAATAGATCGGTGAATCATGTTGCCATCGACTGTTTTTATTTTTACTCTTCCCTGCCTATTATTCATAAAGATCCGCCATATTTATGCACTCTCTCAATGGCGTTTGCATTCACTCAACTTTGCGTCACGACACTGTAATTTCGATAGTTGGATCGTACAAGTTACTTCTATATATTAGTCAGAGACAGATCCCACATTTTACGTTTTTCTGTCCACGCATATTTTCATATTTGACTTTTTGCTCTTTGGTCAACAAAAATAATCAGCGAATATTTTCAGTACACTGTTCACCACTTTCCACTTTTTGTCTGTTTACTTCTCAATTTCATACGTTTTTTTTGAAAAGTATCATAATTTGTTTTTGGTGGCATGAACGTGGCATTTCTTCTCAGTTTGTAGCGTTTGCATTTTGTTATTTTGAAACTTTCAGTCGATAGCGGTTGGCTAATGTCACAGTGCTAATATAAACGGGACGCAGACAAATGGATGATCGAACTATTTTTAGTTTGATAGGTCACGGTGTTTACGATGCAAACGAAACACGTGCGCGCACCATTATTTCAGTGGAGAAAAAGTGAAACTCGCAGCATTGCACTTTTTTCTTCTTCAACAAACCGATTAGATAAGCGCTCAGAAACAACCGCAATACATTGGTTAAATGCGGCAAGATCGATGCTTTGATTACGGTTTTGCCATTTTTGTTTCCTTGGTTGATCAGAGGCCTTAAATCATTGCACACTGAACGTTTGTAATGTGCTGCTGCCCTTACATCGCTGAAAGAAACTGCTGGGTTAGCGTGTTGCCTGTCGTATGGAGCCGGGGTCACAACACACAACCGCTGCCCCCGGGCACTGCGTGCGGCCAATCCCGGCGGGAGCGGTTCGTGGCTGTCGTGTCACCGGTACCAATCATGCGCTGTTCTAATCTGATCTCTTTGTGGCGGCTCACTCGTTTATCTTTGTTTTTTTGCCTCATCAGCTTATTGGAGCAATCGAGAACTTTGTGAATAATCGTTGATTGCATTTCAGCGCATTTCTTGTCAAGCACTGCCAACTGCTCGTGTTTCAGTCGGCTCGTGTGACTCTCAAGCAGTGTCCAATTGGCGTGCCCCGAGCATTCGGCCTGCGTTCCCCCACGGTCGCCAGCATGCGCAGCTGAGCGCCATGTCGAGCACCATGTCCGGCTCAGCGCCGACGTGCACGACGGCCGCCGTTGGTATGCGCCCGTTGGGGCCGCAGCATCGTGCGCTGGGTCACTCGTGTCCGCAACTGAGCGTTCAACAGCGCTACGACTCTGCGACGCTGCTGGCCGACTGCACGGTGGCACGAGCGCAGCAGCCGTCTGCAGCGCCCCCGTTGTCCCCAACGCCACGTCTGTTCGCTGCGGCCGCTTCCGGTGCCGTGCCGTCGGTCAAGTTTCGCAGTGTGAGTGCGGGCATCGGTTTCGTTTGCAACATTCATTTGGTATTTGGAGGGCCGTGCTGACGGGTTGTCACCGCCGTTTAAGCGGGGCTCAACGGACTGAATGTCGATGGTTTGTTGGGTTGTTGTTGATGATAGCAGAAAAGTGAAATAATATTTGCATTCGTGACAAATGCGGTGACAAAAAGAAGTTATAACTCCACGTGTTTTGACAAAAACAAAAACCTTCCGTGAATCTGTTGCTATTTTTAGCCAAAACAAATCTGCAAGCAGCTGCCTAAACGTAATAGACTTGAAAGCAATACAAGCGCAAATGTACGGTGCACATGCGAGCGACACAAAACATGGCATGCTATCTTGGCTGCAAAAATAACTGCCCGTCATTGCAGCATTGCTCTTTCAATAACAAACTGAAGGAAGAATTGATATGCGATGTGCTCGGCTAGCGAAACGAAGCTGATTTCATTGTGTGCAAGTGGCGATGGAGGAAGCACACGAGGCGAGACAGTTTAGCTGGCAAGACGACCAGAAATACATTCGTGTAAATAAGCGTGTGTCTTTCAGTAGTGTTGTTGTGCAGCGTAACAAAATGAACAAGCGGCCTGTGAGCGCCGTGCAGTGGAAACAGAAAACAGAGTCGAGTGACTTGATTAGTGGTCGGCGTCAGTGGATTGTGCAACAGCATCTGCAGCTTGTGCGATGCAGTTTGTGCCAGCAATAGATTGTGTGTGTGTGTTTGTTATTAGCAGGGCGCATTCAGCGGTGTCATGTGAGGCACCCTGCTGACACATTCATTCGCATGGCGCTACGCAAAGAGCAACCGTGCACACCAACCAACACTGCCGGCCTGTTGCGAGCGTCATAAAACGACGCCGCGCTGAGGTTGGCCACGTTCGTTCAAGGTGTACAACAACACACATACAGTATGCATGCTATATCGGTGCGCTCAGCGGCGTCTATCAAGCACACCACTGACACACTGTTTGTTAGTGGCGAAACAGACACACGCACCAACACAACGCAGGCACGCGTGTGTAATGCGCTTTCAAGGCTTGTTTCAGCGATGCTCACATGACGCTGCGCATGCGATGTGCGTCTGCGTGTTTGTTGTGTGTTTCAGTGTTATCATGTGTCTGTTTGAGTTTCGACCAAAATGGCGCATGCCGGCTCACTGGCAGCGGTCGCGTTTGCCTCGCACTCGTGTGGCCTCTCTGAACGGGCGTCTCGGAGGCGTGTGATCAGTTTGCGCGTGCGATCGCTCATTGCGACGCTGCTTGCGCGCTCTCTATTACTTGTGTTTTAGATATGCGCCTCTGCCGCCGTTTGCTCGCTTGCGTTTTGCATAATGCCGCTGGCTGACTGGCTGTCTCTCTTGTCCAGTGGTGTCTATCTGCCATGCAGCAACACTTCCATTCGTGACAGCTCGTTTTTCACTGTTGCAAGCGAGCACAATTTTGATCAGTTTGCCTCTTGATGAAGTTGACCGATGCGATGAGACCTGGACTGGCTGGAACATTCAGATTGCAAACTTTCTTGCTAATGAAATGGGCTCTCGTGTGACTTGTTCGTTGCGATGTTGCTTGTTGTTATGCACCATGTCTCTGATAAACAAAAGTGTGAAGGCTATCAATTCGGTTTTCGGTGCCTGCTTTTTTGTTGTTATCTTCAGGACAGTTGAACGTTATGTCCGTTCACTTCTGTTCAGTTACCATGACAGTTAATGCGTACTTTCTCCTTTGTTTCGCCAGCCATTGAAAAAAGCAACGGAAAGTATTTGGTTCGTTTGATGATTAACGAGCTTTTCTTTCGGAAAAAGCGTGTTTTTTACAAATACAGTACCATCTTCAGTAATCCTCATCATCGCTGATCTAATGAGCGGTTATTGAAACTGCCAAGTGCACGGCCGCATTATTGGAATTCCGAAGCATAATTTGAGGATTATTTCCTGTCACATCACGTCAACTACAGTGATGAATGCTAACCTGGGTTCGCTCAAAGGAACAAAAATTACAAAATGATGGAGATCTGGATGTATGGCAACATGAAATAATAGTGTTACATGCAAAGCTGGCACACTTTTCTGTCGGCATGGATCACCAAAAGCCAATTTTGCTTAACGTTGGCGCCAAACGGCCAATGTATAAACGGTGGCAGCTACCGCGACGATCATATTGCCTTGGCGAGGTAAATGCATTTTTCAGTCCATTTTGTGCATTTTGCAGAAAGCATTGTAAACTCCATAGCTGTGTCACACCAGAAGATTGTATACAGCACTCCGCAAAGCATATTAGTTTGCGTTGATTGCTTTTGATTCAATTATGTTATTGTATCCACCGCAGAACTGCACTCTTGCTTCTATTCTTCAATTTCGCAAGTTGTTTCGCTTGTTATTCGCTGATGGTAATGGAGTTTGTGTCACTTCGACGGATATGCGTGTTGATTGGAAACAAACAAGCCTGTCTTCGGCTGACGAAGCCCATGCAAGTGAATGAGCGTCGCGGAAAAAGTTGCTTTTAAAGCAGCCGACCCGACAACTGCCACAACCAACTCCGCAGTCACCCATCGAAACCAGCGCGGCAGATTTTTCGTCGGTGCTTTTAGGCACCGTGAAAATCGGTTCTTTGGCAACTAATGCCAGTCGTTGTCGCTGACACGCGTGTGTGTGGCGCGTGAAACACGAACGGGCGGCGTTGCGACAGGCAGGCCACATGCACCAGCACATGCGTTTGTCTGCCGGTCGATCGCATGAACTAATCGAAAAGGGTATGTCAATGCCACAAAAATGAATGAACCACGTGCTGGTGCGACTTTGCTTTCAACTTTTCAGACCTAAAATAGAACTTTTCCCCTCGTCGAACGCTTTGCCTCCCTCGTGCGCAAGAAATCTAATCGCGTGCGCATTGTCTTTTCGACAAGCAGTTACCAGCAGCTGAATCCCGCACAAAACGGACACAGAGTTTGTCGATCGGATGACTAATAGCACGACATCGCGCTGCTTTTGTGTTTAGTACTTGTGTTGACGCAACTGAACGAGTGTTGTTGTTTTTGAAAAATGACGCTGCACGAAAACTGTGCCGCGTGTCGCATTACTGCGATGCAGTGGAAACGCTGCGCTCTTGCAAACGAAACCGAAACTAATGAACGATACGTCTGTTTTGGCAGTGTCCACCAGTGAAACCTTCAATCAGCAAACATCAAGCTGTAGCTTGATTACAAAATGGTTGAAAAGACGCAAGCGTAAGAGCACCATTTGCGGAAGTTAGCATGATGCATTGCCAGATATTTTCCTCTGACGAACCAGCACGCAGCAGTGTGAGCGCACGCCCACGCAGCATTCGCCTCTGCGAGAGGGTGCATGCGTATTTTTGTCGCCGAGCGTGCTGCTGCAGCGCAGTGGTTCATTGACAAAGTACAAAAAGTGCATCTGGCCGGTGCTAGTTTTACAGGCACACGCACACATGGCGCCAGCAGCACACGGCCAAGCAATGCATATTATGTCATGTGCTCATGCACGTGTGCGTCTGTGTGCTCGCCTGTTTTGCTTCGTCGGTTCCCATGAAGCACAGTGACACAGGGAATATTGTGACAGTGCATCGGTCATGGCTCAATATATTGACGCCGTGACCAAACTGGAAGTACAGCTTGCAGCTGCTGCAGTCAAGCCGAGTGCCTGCCAGCGTTCAGTGCCTCATCTGAATGCTTCATATGCTGCAAAGTCTGTCACAAAACTAGCATGAAATACAGCAGGCGAAAAACACTGCCGTTGCGTTACGTTCGCACTATCAAGCGCTCCAGCGTCTACATGACGCTCTCTCAACATAACGATTCTTGAAAAACGACCAAACAGAGCGCAGCAACAATTGTGCGCCGTCTCTCATTTTCGTTGCATGCAGCAGAGCGTGTGTGTGCGTTGTTTGCGATGCACCATGAGATATGATACTGCGCTCGTGTGTTTCCGGTGCGTCCGTGTCGCTTCACAATGGGCCATTTGCATTTGCGCTGCGACGCTGCCCTGCCTCGGCAAACAGAGTGCTGCTACAGCGAGTGCAAATGCTGATTTTGCAGTGTGCACTTGAGCGACTAGCTGGCATATGTGCTTGATTTGAAATTGCTGCGCAGTTTGCTGCTGGTGCGTCTCTGGTTTGCATGAGCGGCCACACAGAGCGTCAACAGTCGTGTCGTGTGTGTCCCGGAAAGATTCATTTGGTTGTCCATCAGCGTGTATACAGTGCATTGGAGTTGACTGCGTGCACACAGCCAGTTGCACAGACCGACTGACTCGGTGATGTTTTGTGTCACTTCTGTCGCATCAGCATCACATCGACTGCATCACTGACAATGCCCGACCAGTCCGCTACTCTTGTGGCCGCATTTCAACGGACTCGAATATGAATTGCGTCTTTTCAGTGTGGTTTTTGTCATTTGTTATGCAACTGAATTATAAGTCAAATAAGAATATATGCCGATCATCAACGCAGCGCCATACACAGGCTGAGCGACGTTTGTACGGACAGCCACTGTTATCATGCTTGTGGCTTGCTGCACCGTGTTCAACATCAAGCGTTTTTTCAAGCTAATTCGACGACACCATATTGCATTCATACCTGCTGCTCTCCAAATGCACTTCACCAGTGGAAATCATAAACGCCAACTGAACAGCCAACTCAAGTAACGAAGCAGGAAGTAAGTTCTCATTCAGTGGCGCATTTGAGTACACCCTTTCAGGTGCAGTTCCAATTTGCTGCCGTCATTCATTCATTTTCGCTCATACAGAGTGACCGTGCGTTCTTTTGAGTTCGAGATTCTTATTCTTGGCTGGTTGAAATTGATCGGCGCTGAAGGTTCATGTTATGTGTTGCGTTTTTTTCACATTTTATAATTGTTGCGTTTGTGACTGGTGGTTGTGTGCGTGTTTGTTGGTTGTTAGTTTGAACGGACCACTTGCACGTGCCATTTGTTCAGTGCCCCAATGTCTTTTTATTCGTCAAGTTCTCAGTTGTCACGTTTTTTTGCAGCTCGATGATTACATTAGACTTCTTTTCGGTAAAAAAGTACCAACATGCAGACGTGCGAAAGAGGCCGCCGCGAAGACAACGAAGCGTTCGTGCAGTTGTGCACAGCGAAGCGGGCATTCACACGCGTGTGCATGTGTGTGTCTGCCGGTCGCACGCTGCGTGCTGCCCACAGGCGGGGCGTCGGCTGGGCGATGCAGCGCGCACGATGCAGCGTCAAGCCAACTGAATTATTTCATGTTTTGTTGCGTGTGCACTGTCGTGTTGTGTCCGCCCAGTGACGCTCATCAGTGTCACTTGTCTTGTCACGTCACCACTGCATTGTCGGCCGTCTGACCGTTTGTGTTCGTGTTCGTGTGATCGCTGCTGCCCGTCCGCTGAAATCAAGCGCACTGTTTTTCTTACTTGCATTCATTTGCACTTTTTTTTGTGTTTTCAATTTTGTGCCTTTTATCTTTTGCGCTCAACAGGCTTGTCGTTCGAGTTGATTGGCGTTCGTTGTTTTGGTACCATGAGACGGCGCACATTATTTTCTGCATGTTAACAGCAGCCACCAACGCAGCAACCGTGTTTGGCTTAGCATGATTGTATTTTCTGGCAACGTGAGCAAGCTGTCTGCAGTGGATGCACAGCAGCAAAGTGTCCAGTCAACATCAGCAACAGCGTGTCTGTCACTGATGACGCATTCAATGTACGTCGCATCGACTGTTGATCATTCATCCGACCCGCACGGCACAGTCACTCTGTCGAACACACACCGTCTCACTCGTGTTCTCAGGCGCAATCGTAGCACCACCAATTTCAACCAGCCTCGGCGCTCTCTAAACTCAAATTCACTCCAGTCAAACAGTAGAACATGCAGAATGTTTGTGCCGTTTTCGTTTCGACAAACTGCTGGCCAAAAGAGCAAGGCAGAGCGTGCTTCTTCAGTGGCGACGCCACGCCGCAAGCTGGGCGCCGTGTTGAGCGAGCGTGACGCTGAGCAGCTCGATGTGCAGTACTTGCGGGAGGCGGCCAGCGCTGGCGGTGCTGCCGACTTTGAGCCTGACAGCCGATGCAATGTCGTGGTTGACGTGCACGTGCACGACGACACCACGGACGCCATGCCGCTGTCACAGTCGTTCTGTGGTCGCTTTGAGTGTCTGTCTGTTGTGACGACCACGCCGTCAATGGCATGCACGAGCACTGCGACGACGACAACAACAACGGACACGCCGAGCCGCACTATCAGTCCGACTCCGCCTCCGCGAACACCCGATTCGCCATGGCAACGCTTTCCGGTGATGCTGTGGAAAGCGTGGCGTTCACAGAAGCACGTTGGCGCTGTGCGCACATGCAGCGCCGGTGCAGTGCAAGCGCACGCAGCAGGCGGCAGCAGCAAGCAGCTGCCCTCACAGTCGCCAGCAGCCGCAGCAGCCACTCGATCGACGTCCACCGGTGGCACGCCGACTGTTGTGGCGCGTCGTTCGCTGCGCCATCGCAAACACCGTGGGCAGACATTGAGCTGTGCCATTGAACCGGCGTTGTCCGCTCGCTTCGCGGCAGAGTTGCCCGCTGATGATGCGTCCGGCGACCGGTTCACTCGCAGCATCAGCTGCTGTGACATGGCTGCTGGCATCGACTGCAGTCTCGTGCAACAACACGGCAAACTGCCACTGTCGCTGAGTGCATCCGTTGGACACCCGGTCGCACCGACTTTCTTGACACAGTTGAAAGTAATGCAGTAATGGTGTGCTCTCACTGCGCATATCCCCTCAGAAACTAGAAAGCAACTGTGCTCAGCACAATTTGCTACTCGAGTCTACTTCAACGCCTGATCGTATGAACACTTCTTTAGCAAGCCATTGGTTGTGTTGAAAGCCAAAATATGATGCTATGAACAAGATGTTTTGAGTTTTCGTTCTGTTAAGTTTTTGTGGTTCCATTTGGTCGTTCAGATAATCAAACCGGGTCGTGGGTTACATTTATATTTGTTTTTGAAGTTGCAACCAGAGAAAACGACTTTCATTTTTTTTTTCAGAAGGAGCTCCGCGTGGTGCGTCGTCACAGTCATCGTATCAGTGGGCGTGGCCTGCAGACGAACACGTCGCCAGTGTTACCACCACGATGTCGAAGTCCGTCAAAGTTGTCAACGAGTTGCTTAGGTATGCTGCTGTGATGTTTTGCACGACGGACAAATGAAATTTTGCAAGCTATGATGTTTTTGAATTGAAGTTCAAATTTCAATATTGCACAGGCCGGTCAAGCCTGGCCGTGCACCCGGCGGTGGCACCACATCGGGTGCCCGGACGGCCAGGCACCGCACATTCGCTGGTCACTGGCGGTGCGTGCGCTGCTGGCGTGCCAGACACACGCCGCTGGTCAGTGGTCAGTCTGCCGTCAAGCTCCGGTTATGGCACGCCACGCTCCGGAAGCGCCATGTCGGTACGTCATACGGTCGCTGTTGTCTCTGCGCTTTTCATCCAATCACGTCCTTTGCTCGTGTTTGTTTTGTTGTGTTCTTTGACATTTTGTCGTGTTTGACAAGCACGACGGCACTCATTCATAATTTAGCAATCAATCGTGTTATCGATACTCAGCAAATGGATTTCCGCTGAGTGGGTAATCGTGATACATATCGCAACATGCAACATGGGATGACTAGGCATAGGCCTTATTACCACACGATCGCACTAACCAGCAAATTCATGAGACGAAATTAGATTTTTATGCCATGAGTCACTTGAATGGAAAACGCGCTTATTTTTACACTCGTGCAAATGCTGTGAATCACACAGTGCACAGGTTTATGTTCTCAGTGTTCTTTAGCACCTTTGTCTGGGAGCCGATCACATTATTGTCAACGAGTTTTTTCATGATGTGTAACTGGGATTGAACCACAAAGCACCACATCAAAATGGAAATTACATGTAATTAATTTGTGAATCTGAGGGTTCTATTTATGGTAACCGGCAGTCAAGTCAGATAGCTTGCATGCCAGCAGACAATAGAAACGATGCACGTTGGTGCTCCGTGCCGTTCGTAGGAGTGCGCGACAGCATTGCGTGACGACATGTGTTGCATTTCAGTCTCAATTTTCGTCGCAAGAACGTCTGGCAGCAGCGCTCGATGATCTCCGCGTCGGCTTCGCAGCGTCCTACGAGGCGGGCACGTCGCAAGCGGGCGCGTCTGCTGCGCACGTCGGTGCACACCAACAGCGGGCTCATGCGAATGCTGCTGCGGGCGCCGATGACGCCGGCTCGCCGCATCTGCTGATGGCCGTCAGGCCACGCTCACGCTCCTTAAAGTACGCTCTGTATTTGCGCCGTTCAATCCGGCAGATGTTTCCATTTTCGTTTTATCCAACTGAATCAACTTGATCAACTTTGATTTGTCGTCTCAAATTCAGTGTCCTATTGCTGAATGTCTATCAGTTGTGTTTACTGTTTATTCGCTTATTAGTTGGTAATGGAAACAGTTTTAGGGGCATTCATTCATGAAGCAGTATTTAGTGACCGCGTAGCTGTCGTTTAACACAGTTACGCGTCGCCAACTACTGCTTCATGAATGCCGCTATAGGCGCAAAGCAGCAGCATGCACTGTGTAGTGTGTACTGTCGCGGAGAAACTGAATCAGAACTGAACTATTGTTTATCAGTCATTCAGCAACGTCAGTTACTGTCAGTTTTCTTGTGTTGAGCCTAATTTTTTCGTATTGTCGCTATAATGACATGCTAAATGTTTATGGTCAACTTGGAGCAAGTGCAGCAAACTAAACTTTCTTGTTTTCAGTCATCTGGCTTGGCTTAATCTTAGCTCAGGCGCGCTTGAAAAGTATGTCTTGGTTGTGGTCGATATTTGTTTCACTCATGTTCTGTCTTTTTGTTATCTTTTTCCGGTTCAGTTTGCTTGACCTGTCTGTGTTTGATTTATCGGCTTTCGTTTTGTGGCTGTGTTTACGTGTGTTGTTGTTATCCTTTTTTGCCTTACTTGCTTTTAGTTAGTTCACGTCCTCTGAAAAATTTCACCTCAAACCAAATTCAAACTCAAATTTGCATTGGAAATAAAAAAATCGTCGCACCATAATTACCGCAGCACACACATAACTGTCATCTGTGACGCTTGATACAACGCATGTTTTTCCTTGCAGCAGCCAATGGAAACTGGACGTGGCTGGTAGCGACCAGGCGTTACGCAATCAGGTGTACAAAGAGCGATTCTCAAAGGTTTGTCGATCGAACGATTTGCAAAAACAGTGCATCTGTAGCGCAGCTGTAGGACTTCTGTCTACTTCTGTAGATGGAAAGTTCGAACCCCGCTGTGGACAAGAGACATAATGGAGAAACCAAAGTGACCAATGACATCTAATGGTCTGCTCCCTCCTGAGCCGGGGGTAAATTGGACAGCATTGCCCGTTTCCGCCGGAGTTTGGTAAACGGTGCGCGAACAATCAATAAAAAAATATCTATAAACGGCAAAATGACTGGCCAACCCAAACGAGCGAACATCGTTTCTGCAGGCTCGCAAGCAAATGGAGCAGCGCCTCGAGAAGTTCATCTCCGAGAATCGTCCGCTGTCGGGCAGCATCAGTTCGCGGGTGGAGCCGGACGAATGCGAAGTGGAGCTTGACGTCACCATGGACGAGTCGGCGCAGCCAGAGCAACAAGAAGACGCAGACGAGCGCGCACAGAGCGACACTGCGAAACGGCACTCGCTCACTGCGCCCCAGGCAGAGCAGTCCGTCGGTGTGCCCCCCCCGTCGCTGCTGGACGGCGCCACCAGATTCCTGCACCACCAAATTGTCGAGCTCGCCGCCGACTGTCTTGTGAAGAGTCAAAAGAGCGAACTCTCTTCCAACTATTTCTGCGAGCTCTCGCACAATCTCGACCAAACGCTCGCTGAGGTCAGTCTATCTGTTTTTCTAGCTCTCCGACTCAATGCACGCACAGAGAGACAATCAGTTGCATGCTGAACGCTGCAATGCAAATTTGCCGTGAAGACTCGAATACATGAGAATTGACAGAGTCACTCGGACAATGTTGAATTACCGCATCAAGCGCGACACCAACTTGACTTCTTTTCCACGTCTGCAAGCGCAGAACCAAAGGAAAAGCGGATACGAATAGAATTGAACTCAGCTGAACGCTGCACTGTTCTGCAGGCACGCGAGAAATGTGCGCCCGAGTGCCACACGTACCTGTACTCGCTGGTCAAGCAGTTGCTCATCATCGTGTCGCGGCCGGCTCGCTTGCTCGAATGCCTTGTGAGTTCTCTGCACAATCACACTATCATTTTGGTGTATCTCCATCATTATCAGTCAAGCATATCGTTTCTCTGAAAACAACACGATCCTTGTAAATCGCGAGCCAAACCAGCGTCCTGGTGTGTTTCAGCTTGCGCGCTGAATGGCCATGAGCTCTCAGTGTTCATGGTGCTGATGCTGTTTTACCGGTGTTTCGTGCTCCCTGGCGTGAACGAGTGAATTGCGTTGCAGGAGTTCGACCCGGAAGAGTTCTACCAGATCCTGGAGGAGGCCGAGGGGCAGGTGCGCGAGCAGCTCGGCTGTGCGGACGCGCGTGTGCCCGACCTGCCGGCCTACATCATCGGCAAGCTCGGCCTCGACCGCGACCCGATGCAGCCGTTGCAGCGGTCACCACCGGCCACGGCGTGCACGCTCGCTGCCGAGTTGTCGTTTGAGTTTCCGCCGCCGACGCCGTCCGTGTTCGACGACGCCGCAGACTCGAGTGGCTCGATGGGTGCGTTGGAGACGAGCGCGTGCAGCACTGCCAGCACGATGGACACGCTGGTGAGGGTGCCGCCCGGCAGACAGGCGTCCGTGCTGCCCGGCAATCGGCCGCCGTGCGCAGACGACTTCGACACGTTGAAGGTGAGCACTGCACACAGCGGTTGTGCTCAGACTCACAGTCACCGCAAGTGTTCGCATTGATTGTTCAGTTGATCAGCAACGGTGCGTACGGCTCCGTGTTTCTTGTGCGTCATGTGGAGACACGGCATCGATTTGCGCTAAAGAAGCTCAACAAATCAACGCTCAGTATGCGCAATCAAATTGAACAGGTCGGCTGCTATGTATGGCGCTTGAAAAATACCATTTTTTTTAAATTTTGTTTGGTGAATTTTGAAATTGTGCAAAATCTTCAGGTATATGCTGAACGCGACATTCTCATGTTCACCGACAATCCGTTCGTTGTGTCGTTCTACGGCAGTTTCGAGACCAAGGTTTGTGACAAAATCAGACATGTTCTGAGGAATTCTGGCCAACAAGCACAACAGCAATATATTTAGCGAATAACTGTTCACAATGATCAGTGCGGTTTTTGTGCAGCGTCACCTGTGCATGGTGATGGAGTACGTCGAGGGCGGAGACTGTGCGTCGCTGTTGAAGAACGTGCTCGTGCTGCCGGTCGACCTCAGCAGACTGTACATCGCCGAGACTGTGCTCGCCATTGAGTACCTCCATTCGTACGGCATTGTACATCGCGATCTGAAACCGGACAAGTAGCATGTTTTCCCCGCATCTACAACTACCAAACTTTTTCATTTGGTCGCCTTATTAAAGAGTTTATTAGACTTCAAAAAAAACTTCACTTCACTTGCAGTTTGCTGATCACGGCCACGGGCCATATCAAACTGACGGATTTCGGTCTGTCCAAAGTCGGTTTGATGAATCGCACAACGTTGCTGTACGAGGGTTACTACGTGGACGTCAACGAAACACAGCAATTCCAAGATAAACAGCTTTGTGGCACGCCGGAGTACATCGCTCCGGAAGTGATACTACAGGGTGGCTATGGTTAGTGACACTACGCTTCTTGCGTTTTGAATTTTTTTGTTAAGAGCAACCGATGCAAATTTCTGCGAACGTTCGAAATTAAAAAACTGAATGCCATCAGGTCGGCCGGTTGATTGGTGGTCGCTGGGCATCATCATGTACGAGTTCCTTTGTGGCATGGTGCCGTTCTTCGGTGAAACGCCGGAGGAGCTGTTTTCGCACGTCGTCGCTGGTTTGTTGCTGTTGTTGTTGCTGTTGTTGTCTGCTTTCAAACAAGCACAAACTACTGGCTGCTGGAAAACGCTAGATTTTGACACAGTCTTGTCGACCGACCGAGTTAAGCTTCTTTGTTGCTGCCCCGCATCGTACCACAACAAAGAACGAGTCGGCTGACTGTTTTCCAAATACACCAGCAACGTTGGTTTTCTACGTGCGTCCTTCGTGGATTGCAGAAGAGAAAATCGAGTGGCCGGACGAAAGCGACTCGCTGTACATCCCTGAGGATGCAAAGGACCTGATCGAGGGCCTGCTGCAGCACAACCCGATCGACCGTCTGGGCAGCACCATGGCTGATGCGGCCGAATTGAAGGCACATCGCTTCTTTCAGGGCGTCTGCTGGAACTCGCTGCTCAGACAGAAGGCTGAGTTTGTGCCGAACCTCGAGGGAGACGAGGACACGAGCTATTTCGATAGTACGCTTCGCGCAGTATTTGCGTATTGTTTGTTTGACAGAAGTGGCCTGTCAGCATTGTGTGTTGTATTGCTTTGCAGCGCGTGCCGACCGTTACAACCACGAGGTTGAGAGTGGCGATGAAGAGACGGCTGCCAGTGGCGCACAGACAAGTGTGCTCGGTGAAGACACAGGCCAGTCGCCGATGCTCTCATCGTTCAGCAGTTGTGCGTCGCCACGGCACAGCTTCTTGATACCGACAGAAGCAAATGCTACGGTCCGTTTGCGTTGCAGTTCTGTCCGACTCACCACGTGGTGCACTGCGCTGCGTGGCTTTTCAGTCCGATAAAAGACTTTCTAGTTTTTTTTTGTTTCTTGATATGAAGCAGCACCCAAAAAGGTGCAACGTTCGCAAATGTAAGCACGAGTTTTATTGTTTCTTGTTGCAGCCACCATCTCTGCTCGACCGCAAAGTGTCGGCACAGTCTGAGGACAGCACCACCGAGTCGGGCATTGGCCACGACGGCGACGGCGCCGCCTCGGACCGAAGCCGCTGTGACAGCACCACTGAGCCGCAAATCCCGATGGTTGGCTGTGGTTGTGTGTGTTGTGTTGAATGGCCACACTTTCGTTGTGTCGCAGCATGCGTCCGGTGTGTTTGCAGGCGGTGCTGTTGCGTCGTCGTTTCTCGTCGTCGCACCGTACGGCCGCAGCGCAGACCGGCTCGACCAGCAGCACGGCGAGCTCCGGTGCGCCGCTGCTGACGATGAGCAGCACCGAGAGCTCGCTGGACTCTGGCGCCACGCCGCCCGTGCCCCCGGAGCGCCCGCTGTCCACCGGCGCAGGCACGTTGCACGCACATCGACACGTCTCGCCACAGCAGTCCGCAGACGCACATCTGCTCAAACGACAGTCGCACACGGAGCTGCCGGTCACCAGTGTCAGCGGTGTGTGCCACTCAGCTGCTGCTGCTGCCGACATGCATCACTTGCACACAGTTGCACTCCAATCACTCGATGTCACATTTCATTGCAGCTCGTTCATCGCTGGTGCCCGGCTCAGCAGCAGCGCAACCACTTGTGTCCAGTGGTCGTGGCCGTTCACTGACCATGGACACAACGCCATCACTCAGCAACAACAGTCACCAGAAGGACATTGGCTCGAATGCGGCCGGCGCAGGCCAACAACGCGGCTCGTTGCCTCGGTTTGCGATCAGCTGCGATCCAAACGAACAACGGGCCGCTGGCAACACGGACAAGGAGACGAACGAACTGAGTCCCGTCGATGAACGACAGCAGACAAAGGTGCATTTTGGAAACTAGCTGTACGCTCTGAGTGGCCATATAAGACAGTCAACGAGCAGGGCACGATGCGAGTGTGATGTTGCAGTGTGACAAGCGAGAGACGAGTGTCGCGGGCGACAAGTGTGCGTCGTCAACATCAGCCGGCTGCGCGTCGACGTGCGTCCGTGTGCCGCGTGAGCAAGGCGAGAGCACGCCGCCACGTGCGGCCGCAGCCCCCGAGCACCGGCCGTTGTCGCCACAGAGCAGCGTGTCCTCGTGCGGCGTCGTGTTCCGCCGTGAACGGGCGTCCTCGATGCGACGTGTCTCGCCGGGCAAGGCGCACTCGTTGCATCTCGTCATTCCGTCGCCTGGCGCCACCGGCACCGCACTCAGCGCGCCCTCCTCTGGTTCGCCCATTGATTATGCGTTTTACTACGGTCACCTTTTTCAGTGACAGACTGGTCCAATCTGTGCATGCGAACGTGTCGCACAGAAATCGACGTCATACATATGTGCTCTGAAACGTGCGTCTGTCAAGCACAACAACCCGGGCTTCAGTTTAACTGATTCTTTCATGTGAAAAAAACAAATGAATGGGTGAACCAAACTGAAAGCCCAGTGTAGATGCCTGAAAACGCACGTTTAAAAAGCATCACACTTGAGAGGCGTTTCAATGAACGTGCAACATTGTTGCAGGTGCAACGTCGGCGTCTTCGACGACCGGTAGTGGTGGTGTGATGCCGTGTCAGTTGTCGCGTGTGCTGATCGACAGTCAAGCGCCACCGGCCTCACCAAGCAATTCGAGTACAAGCTCACGTGATGGCTCACCAGGTTTGTGCTTTTTGTGTGTGTCCCATTTGAACATTGTGCCAACATCGTTGCTCATGGTGCAGGCCGACGCACGCTCGCACACGCGGACCTGTCACCACTGATCTCATCGATGAAGCCTCCGATCACGATTCGCCGCGGTCACCACGGCTTTGGCTTCACACTGCGCTCTGTGCGCGTCTACTTGGGTGCTGACTCGAACTACTACACTCTGCAGCATATTGCGTCGCAGGTACGCGCCACGCTATCAGTCAGTGAACGTTGATTTGTGCTGAAATTGCAAATTCGTACCGAAGCTGCATGGTTGTTTTTCGCTGTTGTCTTTAGCAACGACTTTTGAGCAAACCAGAACTGTATTATTTTCGCTTTCCATTTTTGTTTGCGCAGTTCAAACCAAATTGTGACGGCAGGTTGAAGCGTCGAGTCCAGCATACGAGGCAGGCCTTCGCAGTGACGATCTGATCACGCACGTGAACGCTGAGCCGGTGCAGAATCTGACGCATCCGCAGTTGATGCAACGTCTCCTGTCGTCTGGCGAGCAAATCACACTGCGTGTCACGCCACTCTCAAGCACATCAATCAAGACGGGCGCACCACGAAAGTCGCAGGGGAAAATGGCACGCAAGAAGGGATACAAACAGAGTCTGCAGCGGAGAGCGCTCGACAAGAAACGCAAGCCGTCGCTGTTCCGCCGTGTCAGTGCGAGCAAACGACAGTCGGCCGAGTTGGCGGTCGCCGGCGCCGCAGGTACGTTCGCAGTGGCAACGCACCGTCACTACGTGCGTTACTCACCTGTGCTCCGGCGAACTCCAGCGGCAACTACTAAATAGCGCTCTGCATAAGGCCTCTTCGCAAGACATGCGTTCGGACGCAGGTGGGAAACAGCGTCTTGAAAGTGCGTTGACATTCATTATGCAAGCGAGCAGTACGCTGCATTCGCGTTGTGTTTCAATGTTGACCATGTGCGGATATGATTAGAGCGATGGTTCGCGTGTGCACAGGCGCATGCAGCACGTCTGGTTTGCTGAGCACACCGGGTGCATCGATGCAGAAGCAGACGTTCATGCCGCGCTCCGTGTCAACATCGGACGGCGTGCAACTGCTGACGCCGGTGAAGCCGGCACAACACAAACGACTCTCTGACGTTGGTCTGGTGGTGGCGGCCGCAGCGAGCAGTGCACAGAGTGCAACGCAGTCGGGCGCCAGTGTTGTGCCACCGGCACGCAGTCGTAGTCCAACACCGTTGTTCGCAGGCACACCGCCAGCAACACCAATCTCATCCACGAACGCACCGATGCCTGATGCGCAGCATTCGCCCAGCAGCAGCAACAACACCACTGCACCGCAGTCACCAACATCCGAGACGCACAGTGCTGCCCCTGTGCCCGCCGCGAGTCCATATCGTCCGTCGACGTTACAGGGTCTACGCAACAAACTGGACAAGTTCACGGCACTATCCACCGGCCGCAAACAGTCCGGCACTGCGGGACAAACACCGATGCCTGTGTCGCCACTGGCACGTGACGCTCAAGGGCAACCAGCTGGCAGCAGTGGCGACGGTGTCCGCAAGACCAGTGCTGGCACTGTGAGCGCACTCGGCGAACGACGCCCCCCGCCCCGGCTGTCTGCAACAACTTTACGGCCAGCCGTGCCACCGAAGAAGTCATGATGCATGAAATCGATGGAATTCGGTCTGCTCCATGTTCGCATTCAACACTGCTGGTGTGTGTTTTCTTTCGCAACTTGACTCAACCCTCTGCGTTCGTTCGTTGATATTGGTCGATCGGTCTATCGATATTCAACTTTTGGCCGATTTTTGCCTTTTTTCAATGTCTTGTACAGCTGGATAGTGGTTTGCTGTTTCGTACGGTGTTTTTTTCTGTTTGCTTTTTGTACAGGAACACATGGACATTCTGATGAAAGAAATTCGATAATGCAGAGTTTCTATTTAAAGAATTATTAATTGCGAAATATTTTAGATAGTTTTCAATTGTTGCACACGTACTCTGCGAGTTTCTAATTTTGACTACCCTACCCCCACTGTTTTGTTTTTCAGTGCACGCACGAGTGTGTTCGGTCTTGTCTAAAACTGATGGTGTAAAAGGTACAAAACGTTCTTTCGCATTAAAACATTATTTTTGTTCGGTGAAAACGGGATTTTTTTTTAAATTTCGGTGATTTTTTGTTCGTTGAATCATATTTTGTGTGGGTTGGTCATCATTCCATTTGTTTCAAATTTTGTTCATCGAATATTGGATTTTTTTTTAAACTCAACCGCGTAAATCTATTGATTTTTTTGTTTCATTGTAAACGGATCCGTATTTTTCGACTTAGGCCAGTTCTCTGAAACAAAGTGAAACAACGCAGTAAGAATGTAAGAAAAACACAAGTTCTGTGATATTCCAAGTTTACAGTTGCATGTTCTGTTGTTTTTGTACAGTGTTGGTTCGAGTCTTCAATTTGTGAACCGTTTCAGTGTCTGGCGTCGGTCTGTCGGTTTGCCGTTTTGAAAATTCGACTTCGTACATGTTTAATGTCGTCATAATTTTCAGCAAAAAATGTCTGTCCGAAGTTGTTGTAGTAGTAATATGCTGGAAACAAGAGGAAAATTATCATGATACTTTTATACCGTTTTTACTGGAAATGACGGAACAAAATTAGCATTCATGAATGATTCTTTCAAATACGGAAACGTAGGTGTACGTGCACACTGTGTTACACAGAAGAATCAGTGTACGATTGAAACACATGCACATTGTAATCATCAAAATAACAGCAGTTTTTAAGAGAAACGAAACAGAAACGAGGACAAAAGTAAAAAATCCTTTCAAATGTGAATAAATTATCAATAGAAAGAATGAGATCACGGTTATTTTCGTCATGCGCAATGCTTGCGAGCGGTTCACGATTATGATGGTTTTATGGGCAGGGCAACGATACAATGAAACACATCGACGTCCTCATGCAAGCTCCAAAACTTGAAAGTCTTGAAATTTACATGAGAACTGCCAGAATCAACTTCAAAAATAAGCCACGTACGAAATCGATCGAGCCTTTTCATCATGACGACGTCGGACATGGATCACATAAATCTGATGTTGTTCAGAGAGACCTACAAGACAGCTTTCTTTCGAACGGCTGTGGTGCGTTGATGCGTGACCCTTGGCCTGACTTCTTCGCCAGCACATCAAACGGTACAGAATCCTGGCAGTAGCAGCGAATCGGTGATAGAAACATAACAGTCAATAGACAACAGGGACGGTTGTAGTTCTAAATACGAAGAAGCTAAAAATTTCTAGTCGGACTGTGATTTACACTGGCGCCAGTTGGAAAAGAAACAAACAAATAAGGAAACGTGTAGAATACGTGCATACTAGGGCAAAGTTGCACATCTGTACCTGGAGCATGATCACCTTAGGCATGACCGCAAAACAACAAAAACCTGTTGATTAAAACTACATGCACAACAAAGATTTTCAGAAACACACCTTGCATTTAGTTTCACATAAAATCACCATCAAGGCTCCAATCTCCAAAAACGGCAGAATGATTTTAAAACAAACACTGAACGCAGAAAAGAAACAAGAGTTGGAAACGTTTTCACCGCTGCTCGTTTTGTGCTGTTTTGAATGTAGAGAGAACTCGAGAGAGTATTTGAGAGCGCGTGTCAGACATCCGTTGTGGTGTTTGCGCTTGTGATTGTATCTACATCAACTGGCTTCACCATCTGCAGCAGTTTACCGACCGGTTGTGGCGGTGAATGGTCGTCCTCAGCGTACGTGGCACCCTCCGGTGGCGGGACATTGATTGAAGTCTGCTGGTGCGCAGGACTGCTTTGTTGCGCCGTCGGTGTGCAGCTGCCGACCCTGTTGCACTCAACAGTGACAATGTGTTGATGTCTGTTCAGTTGCAGTGTATCAGCGGCACCTTGCCTGTCAGCACGCTTCAAAGTGTCCGTGGCCGCTGCTGAGAACACATCAGCCAGTGCTGCTACTGATGTCACTGTTGATACGGACGACGGACGACTTGACGACTGTGCTGCCATTGACTCCTGTGCGACAGCGGCATGCTCCGCTCGCGGCAGTGCACCGGTTGATGGAATATTGACGGTCGTCTGCGCCTGATGTGTTGCTGATGTAGAATGCGATGGCTGATGGTGTTCCCGTGAGGTTGATGGTTGTGGCTGATGCGTGCGACGTGCGGGCGTCTGACCCATGCGCCCCGCGTGCACGCACTTTGGACAGTCCTTGTTCACTCGACTGCCGAGGTGGTTGTGCAGGCAGCTGACCAGTGAAAACATCATCACTTGCACGCGTTTGCATGTTTTGATAAAATAACATCAAAAAAACTCTTTTTATAGCGAACCGTTGATGGAAGAGGTGTGAGCACGGCAGCGCCTGCAGCGCTTCATCACGATGGCCAAATCGCTGGCCACAAAAGTTGCAGTAGAGCTCCAGCTCCTGCGTCAGTGCGATCACTGCCTTCTTAGCAATCTCCTCGGATTCGTCGTCCGAGAGCTGCGCGTAGAGCTCTTGCAGTCGACTGTGGCACTTCAGCATCGCCAACTGAACATCAGAAAATTTAGAGTGCTGAGCAAACGCTACTGAACCGACCACGCTAAAACGGCAACTAAAGTCACAACATAGCAAATGCGTTTTAGTCGCCACTTTAGTGGCCCGTTGTTTCAGTGGAATTGTGCGTCAAATGTTTGCTAGTGGATGGCGAGATCTGGTGTCATGATACATGTATGTATGTCATATGACGAGAGATAATTGCAACCAGTTCAAAAATCACGAATCAATTTTACTGCCGGAAACCAGTAGCACCAACGTACTTTGCATCCAATCTGCTTTGCGAGTTCCAGGCATTTCTTGTTCAACTGCAGCGCCTGGCATTCACACTGACGTGGATCGCTGCGATGCGCCTCGCCAGCGGCTTTCGCCAGTGACGCCAGCACGCCCACCTGGCCGAGTTTGTCGTCCATTTCTTTGAGCACGGTATACGCACTGTCGTAGTGCATCAAGGCTGCCTGAAAATCGCAGCTTTGGCTCGCAACAAGTTTTAGAAATGCTAACATGCCCATTGTTGTTGCACACGCTGTCTCTCATTCAAATATATAACATGCGAAACACCAGCGGGTAAAACGGCGCTACCTCCTTCTCGCCGGTTTCCTGGTGGATGTCGCCAAGTGAGTGCAAACAGCGTGCCTGGATTGGCTGATGACCGCTCTCAGTTGACAGACGCAATGCCTCCTGCAAATACACAGCGACTTGTTCGCTTGCAGCACATACACATCAACTTTGTGCACACCATTTGTGCGTTCAAGCGTTTCGCACCAAAAACAAAGTACTACAGCACGTTTGTGGTTTTTTTCATAAATTAGTTTAGTTCACCAAGAATTGGCAGGTTTGCCTTTGCTTTATATTACAACACATGTTTGTCATGCTATGTTTCATTCAGGATAAATCCGAGAAAGGTAAAAAACAACTGAGCGCCAAATATTGACGCAGTATTTTGTTGACGCGTTTTACTAGTCGCGCGCTGTACCGTTTCTGGCTTTTGGGTTGGTGCAGGCATTCAACGAGATCACACGGCAGTTGTTCAAACGCAAACGCCCGACAGTGTTCAAAAACGTTTAAAAAAAGAATTTATAGTTTCTTCAAAAACATTGAATGAGCAATTTGAAACCGACCCCTTTGCCAGCCAAACGGTTTAAAAAAGCTATTCGGTTTCAAAGACACTTTCAAACAACCTGATTCGTAGCCCCGTTCCACCCATGATTTGTTTCAGTCACCTTGTTCAAAAGTTTCAGTTTTTCATAACTTTTAAAAATTATCCGACAAGTGTGCTATAAGCGAGTGCAGTTGAAAATTGTTAAAGTGTGACAAGAGAAACGTCAGCTGACGCAATAATCGCAAACAAACTTTGAATACTCGCAAGACCCAAGGGGCATTGCTCACCCGATCATATCGCACAAATTCTAGTAATTCACCACAAGCATTTTCAGTTTACTACTATGAAAATGCCACTGGAAACAAATGCAAAGTAATTCAAGTTTTTTGAATTTTAATGACACCACTCCATTCCGTTAAAAAACTCTCAACCCAATTTCAAAGTGAACACAAACAACAACATTAGAAGTTCAACTTTTCAAGAATTTTCCATCACTGACTGACACTCTAAAAAAATCCATTGCTGACACAGCAACTTGCAAAAAAAACGCGGCAGTGAGGGTGTGGGTGGCGGATTGTGGCAGATTTGAGGCATTATAAGGCGCTGTTTGCCATAATAAATAGCCACTCAATTTTGCTTATGTTTTGTAGCAAACACAAGCCTCACACAAAGTTATCTGTTTCCAGGAGGCGCAGCGATCAGTCAAACTTATGTGACTGAAGGTGGCCAAAGTTTTTCGCAAATAAATTACGCTTCGGTTACGCAGTGTTGGTGGGCTCGCACCGTCGAGCAACTAAGCCATATCTGAGGGACATCTTGCCAAGACAATGGCCAACCATCAGTCTTCTTCGCAGCTTATGCGCTGCGCTAAATCATTATATGTGGCACACACTCTGTTGCTCCTGTTAATACTACTGCGACATAACATTTTCCATATGAATTGCCTACTTGCGCAACTTGGATGTATCAAATGAGTTATGTCGTTGTTGGCAAAACATACACATAGAACAGAGAGACATTTCCGTGTGTCTTAAGAACAGGCCGGAATTAAAACAAAGACGTCCTACCTGCAGACAACTGCTCTGAACTATGTTGATTCCCAGGTGAACAAACAAAATGAACAAAAATCGCACAACAAAGACAGACTCACAAACAAACAAAAAACGTTTTATTGCAAAAATGTAAAGCGTCATTCATGGAGCTTGAAGCGCTGGCGTCACTTCACGCGGCGTCACTTCGCAACAGATTCATGAAGCAAAGCCAGCACAGATTCACACAGAAACTGACGCGCGCGACTGCATGAATGGGCCGTGTACTGTACCTCAGCGGCAGATCGTGCGTCGACGAGTGAGCCGTTCTTGCGCAGGGTGACCGACAAATGGTAGAGAATGAGACTGCGGTACTTTGCCTGGACGTCGCCGAGCGAGATGGTCTTCAGGAGTGCGAGCGCGTTCTGCAGGAACACGACCGACTTCGCCAGGTCCCTCAGTTGCGCGAAGAGCGAGCCGAGACCGACGCAGATCTGCAGCTCCAAGAGTTTGTCGGCGGTGGCACTGGCGACCTGCATGGACAGCTCGTAGTGCTCGAGGGCGAGCTGCGACTGCGAGAAGCCGAGGTACGCCTGCGCCATGCACAGGTACGCGTAGCCGGGCGTGCGTGGGTCCATCGACTGGTGCTGCACGCTGTGTCGTGCGTACGAAATCGCCTTCGGAAACTCCGACAGGCGTTCGCTGGCGCGCGCCAAATTCAAATACGCCTCGGCCTTCATGTAACTGTCCGAGCACTGATTGGCAAGGTCGATTTGGTGCATCGCGTACGCCAGCATCTCGTGGAAGTTGCCCGTTTCACAGTGCGCCTGCGCCAGGTAGCCCATCGTGATGAATCGGTCTTCGGCGTTTCTACAAGAGTTTTATCCATGTTTTCATTAGTCTTTTCTGAAGAGCCGAATTCGCTCAGAAAGGAAAAAACAACGCCAGCGAATGCGTCCCAATACCAGATAAGCAAAACTTCAGTGGAGGAGATGAAACTGTTCTGACATGTGCGGTAAAGTGAAACTGGCATGTTGCATTAAAACATTTGCATTTTGCGCATCTTGGACCAATCGATGAACTGCAATGCAAAACGGCCAGCCGGTGATGTCCAGTGGATTGCAAGTGTTTGCACAGCTGTGTGCTCACTTTAGTTTGTCGAGCGCCTGCTTCCAACGGTCGATCGCGCGTTGTCTGTGCTGAATGTGGTAGAGACGTACCCCATCGTCCATGTAATGTTTGGCCAGTCGCTGGCCCATTGGGACTGCTGCCGCTCCGCCAGCAGTGGTCGGCCGCCAGTCTGGCACAAATCTACCTGCAATCAACCGCCAATCTGTTCCATCGTGCAATTCGTGCCTCGTTTTGAAAGTCCACTTTTGAACTTTCATCGGCAGCAGTTCGATTGTTTTCAAGTTCACAAAAAAGCCCAGAAAGGAAGTTCACTGATCAAATGAAAAACTGACCAAGAATGTGACCAGGATTTCAAATTTGAAATCGATGCCAATTCATTTTGGTCAGTTTTTAGTTTCAGGAAGACGGATAAAAACAAAATTGTTTTGGTTGCTGCTTTGCTTCTGCGTGTCTGGAAGCTGGTTCAGTGATTTCAAGCTTTCACACTCTTCACGACTATCAACTTACGTACGTCTAAATTCATCGAGACATGATTTTAACGGCATAACGTCCAGTGCAGACGACGACTGTGTTTGACTGTGCAAACGCATTTAGCACGCCGTGCACAAAACTATGCTCAAAATTTCCGACTAAACTTTCCGAAACCTTCCAGGTTGACCGACAAATGTATTGTCTGTCGGTGTTCTTCGGTTCGCTCAAAATGTACCAAAAAACTTTTATGTTTTATTCCTTCCTCTGTATTTCGTCCTGTGTTATAGCTTTTCGAGTACTTTCTTGTGTTTTATATCGTTTTTGCGTGCGTCTACAAGACTTGATTGCCTGTATACTTGTGTGCCATGTGTGCGTCAGTTCAAATGCATAAAGCATAAAAAAAGTTCGAAAAAAACTATACAGTAAGTATGTATAAGTAACGCGAGTGAGAGTGGAGGGGCTGTAAAAAATGATGATTCTTCAAGATTCACAAAAAGCGGCTTACCCATCGAGCTGACTCATGGAACAGCTCGGCTCGTGTTTATGCCGTGCGCATGCGCAGCCGCGCCACACGGCACTGCAGCAATATGGAGGCGAGGACGTCTCAGGTGGGGGCAGTCGCCGTCTCACCAAACGCGTTCAGTTGTTGCAACTTGCTCTTTGCTATCTTTTGCAATCTGTCACAAATTGTACGCTTTGTTTTAGTGTGAACTGATAAATTTGGCTAGTTTCTTTTTGAACCAAAGCATGAATGTGTTGTATCTTTCAAACATTTGTACAAACAGCTCTCTATTTCCGGTAACTTAAATGCAAAAGCAGCCGCAGAATAAACACACAGAGTGCATGCATTGGCAGTTGGCACCGTCACGGTTGTGCAAATCTTGAAAAAATAAACAAATCTGAAAAATCATTTCCAAGCGGAATAATCTCTGCGCCACGTGTGTGTTCTCCAGTAAATGGAAAATTTCTGCCGCTACACAACGCGGATCGGGGCGAAAACAAAACGCAAACAAAACATCGAGAATGCAAGTCTAAATTGCTTTTTTTCAAATCAGTCTGACAGGCGCACCCGAGAAAAAATCTCTGCAAAACGAATTCATAAATACTAAAAAATCCGATGCGTTTACACGAAACGCCGCGTTTAAGAGTGTTTTAGAAAAAACATGTGTACTTTCACCGACACGCTTTGTTTACATAATGAGATGACTGCACAAGGATCAAAGCCTGTCAGCAGTGGAAACCGCTTGAGGCAACCTGAAGCTGACATCATAGAAACCACTTTTTACTCAAACACGCCTCGAAAGCGGCGTTTGAAAATTGAAATCGTATAGTGGAACTAACCAAAGGAAAACAATTTATGGTGCAATATCTGTAAAAATGATAACATACATGTACATGTATCGACCTCAACTCAACTTTTCCGGTTGCACCGTAAAAACAACCACAACCACCAGAAGTTATGCGACAATAAAAACGGTTGTCTAAAAGTAACAACGTTTGCATTTTCTTTTGTTGGTAGAATATAGCTTTTCAGCTTGTTGCATTTCAAGTGGATTTTGTAATAAATTTTATGGCGCCGTTGCACATGTACAAGAGTACGATATGCAAAAATCTGCTACCCGCAACGCAAAAGGTTCTCTTTGTTGCAAAAAACATTTCACTGCAACGTAAACTGAACACCTAAAAAGCTACGAAACAGAGATACTTCAAAAACCATTAAAGCTAAAATAAGATAGTAATGAAAAAATGTGCGGTTGCTGTGGGTTGGTCTGTTCACGCAGTCGACCCTGTAGACACTGTGGTGTCGTCTGCGTGGCACAGGCTCCTACGCTGGAATTTTGACAAAAAAGTTCCACTTTCGGTATTTTTTCACTGAAAGTTGGCACGCAACAAAAATTAAGCAAAACGCTGTTGATTCATGGCAGACACGCATCAGTGCGAATAGTCGCCTCGAGTGACTTCCGCTTGAAAGCAGTCGCCCAGGCGAGTAACAATCATGCAGAGGGCATGTGCTTGTTTCGGTTCACCACGCGTCGCTGGCGAAAGTGAAAATGAGAAAACACGCAGAGTAAGAGTGCCATGTTTGACACCACACAAAAG
The DNA here is from genome assembly GCA_030248135.1 of Theristus sp. LFF4_11. Classification (NCBI taxonomy): domain Eukaryota; kingdom Metazoa; phylum Nematoda; class Chromadorea; order Monhysterida; family Xyalidae; genus Theristus; species Theristus sp. LFF4_11. The sequence goes on along the minus strand of JASANC010000480.1, from coordinate 89,783 downwards.
CGTCATCAGAGAGTTGCCAGTCAGCAGAGCAGAGAAGAACCAAACCGAAGCCAAGCCCATTTTTCGCGGTTTTGGTGCCCCGGCAAAAGATATATGAACTATGTTCGCAGGCGAGTCATGGCAAGCACTTTGCAAACACGTCACTTTGCAAAAATAATACACTATGCCCGCTTTGTGTTCGGGGCAAAAATTGACACTGGGACACTCACGACGAAGACAACACGCACTGCTGCAGACAAAACAACGAAAACGTTAGGCTTGGCGCTGAAACAAAGTGCGCTAGCTGGCAGCTAACATTGTGTGTAGATGCTGCCTGTGCATATTGCGAGCTGTATTCTTTTACGATGGAAATATACGTACACACACATGCGAAAGGGGCGTACATATAAAAACACTGAAATAGTTTAGCAATTGGTGGCATACATAGGCAGTGTATTATGCGCTGTGCTGTTGTGTGAGCCTACATACAACAACAAGCGTATGTATATGACGCATTGTTAGCAGTTGCAACCAGGTTCACATGCACGCAGCCACAACTTGCATCTCAGCTAACTGTGCTTCTGCGCTGTCTCTCATTCTGGTTCACTCCCTTGACGGCGCAAATGCAATGCGCGTGTTTTCGGTTGTGGTCAGAGAGAGAGGCACCGCTTGCAAATGCGGCAAGCTTGCAAGCAACATTGTGTGCGCCTCTACCAAGACGTCCATAAGCGGCTTATTTCGCAGCACAACACAACACACGCCTCGCATGCCCATGCCCGGGTGCGTGTTGTGGTGTCTATTTTGGTTTGCGTTGTGCCGTTTGCAATGACACGCACATGTACGCTGCTGCACTAACTTTGGCTTGACGCCCTCAAGACACACACCAGCTTTACTCCACCCCTCCGCGCGTCCCACCGCCCAAAGTCGTGCTCTTTTAATTCGCTCACTCGCGTGCGCCCACTAAAACCGTGCTACATGACTGAAGGCCGCAAGAGGGGATTTTGAAAAACTTGCCTACTGTGCGTCAAACGTTGCTGCTGTGCTTTTGTTGGTTTTCGGCTCTATGGAGCAGAGCACAAACCCATGAGTGAACCGTGATGCAACTGAATCTTATGTGCCGCCCGCAGGCTGCATGGTTCCGCCTTCAGCGTTTAGCAAAAGCCCTTTTTAGTCGCCCAAGTAAAAATCGCACATGATGAGCGTGACAAGATGTACACATATACATGAATGTAGAAGCAGCCATAATCCAGTGAACGCAGAAACGTTAAAAAGATTGAAGATGCTGCATTAAAATGCGTGCTTTGGACACGAAAACATACACAAAAGCACACACAGAGACATATGCTTGCACAAACAAGAATACACAAATATGCCACAGATGTGCAGAAATGTACGGCAAAAAAACACCAGCACATGCAAAAAATGCAGCCACCGGCGACTACGACGGACGAAACATATAAAGCAGCGGCTGATGAGCGCAGTTGGGCGACACCAAATCACGCCTTGCAGCAAGAATCGAACATAATGCAATGCGCCTGTTTGCTAACGAAGTCGCTGAAGCGCCATATTTGTGACACATCGCGCGCATTTCGCCAAACTTGCAGCAATGCTAAGCGCACGCTTGCGTATAAATGGCATGTGCTGCCGTGGCCAGGGCATGCTTCATTGAGCATTCAAAGACGAGAGCGATATAAAGCGATGATCGCTTAATGCCATGAAATCACGCGCAGCGCAACGCCGCACACGCACCAGCGCAGAGGTAAACACCAGAAATGTGGCATTGAGGAAATATAAGCATAAAAGCAGGGATAAAGTTATGTGTGCTGCGGGCTAATGTGCATCGCAGCAAATATAATCATTATAAATGCGCTGCAGGCGAAACGAATTGGTACACGTTGAACAATTATTCAAATTCAAATGGCCCGACTGCTAAAATTCTGTGCGACATGACACGCAAAGACGGTGTTTTTGTTTTATGGAAACAATGAAGTCGCGCAATGCTACCCATAGCACCGCCACGGATTAGAAGCGTTGCTTGCGGAATAATGCACCACGCAGCACGCCGAATGGTGCACGTTCGAGCTTTATGATTTGCGACAGTTCACGCAAAGTTCAAACGTGCATTTATGGCGTGTTGTATCGCAGTTATAAGAACACATATAACAAATAACCGTCTATGACATGTGAGCAGACCTGTTTTTCAGCTGCACACAACACAGACGTAACGAGCGCAAGAGCGCAGTCTCGCAGACTGAGACGCCAGCGGCGTGCACTGGGCGACGCTCGTTGCTCATTTGAACTGCTGCTGGCTGTTTCATCTGCAGCCAGCTTTGTGCGCTGCTGCGTGTCTCAGCGTGCACACATATGAGCTGTCACATTGCTGCTGCAAATGATAACAGAGACGCTCTCACTCTCTCTCGCTCGCCGTGTTTGGTTCGCTTTTGCTTTTGGGCGAACAGCGCGACAAAGCACATTTGTAAAGCACGGTGCAATGTGCCACCACGATTATGTGTGCCCCGTGTACATGGGCGCTTCGTGTGCAAAAACGTGCACAAACTTACTAGCGCTACCGTGTATGTCTTACGAGGAGACAACACACAGAGAGTGCGGCTCGGAGAAAAGTGCCCATCGAAACAAATGAATGTAGTGCTTGTGTACGTCGGCTCTGGCACAACCGTACGCAACAGCGACAGCAAGCAGTTCGCGCAGCGTAATTGTTCGACAAAAGAAAATATGAGCCAGCGCCCATTCTAGAGCTGCGTAACACACGGTGTACAAAGCGGTGTTGTTGTTGTTGTTGTTGTTGTTGTTGTCTCATACGTGCGCCGTGTGTGGCTGAAGTTTTTCAGTGTGCGCTTTTTCTCTGCATGATACAAAATTTTTGACGACATGACATGCATAGCCACTGAATGCCACATTTACAATGTGTGTATAATTGCATGTGGTTTCAATTGATATACGCCAAAGTTGAGCCGCTTTTGAACAAGCCACAAATGAACGTGTGTGCCGTGCCATTCAAGGCGCCCACACCGGTGGAAACAAGAGAGGCATCTTGTACGTTTGCGATTGTCGGAATATAAACCAAAAATACATGCGTCCGTAGAACACAGAGGGAATAACAGCAGCTGGTAAAATATATATTTATTGATCGTGGAATATGGATAAACACGGATGTGCGCACGGAAAAGCTAAAAAGAGATGCGAAGAGAGGACTATGCAAGAGCAACGGCGCCACCGGGACGCACGTGTCACTATTTAACCGGATTGGATGCTGCGCAGTCATAAAACATCGCAGATGAACAAGCAAACACACATCGATAGAGGCGAGACCAGCTGCAGTGCGTGATGACGAATGAATTTCTCTTGCTATCGTGGAACGAGTGTGTCCCATGGCCAGCACACTCAGTGTCACTTTGTAAGTCACGCATGATGGCACGCCATATACCATTGAAATTTTGCACATTCACATTTGATATTATCATTGTGTGCACAATTTTAAAGACCACGACTTTCAGTGGTATGTTTATATTCATCAATATGGTACCCAGATAAATGAACCTCTGCACAAAAATGTCTGGCAGAAAAAGCAGATTTTGCTAACGCATGACATTTGGCACGCGGCTATTAGTTGGTTTTTTTACGGCGTGGTTTTTGCGTTTCTGTTTGTATCGTTTCGACCAACAAAACTGCTTCTTAGATACAGACGTCCCAACAGGTAACATGCTTGTACAATTTGTCATTCAGTGACCCAATACCCTCAGTAGTGAAAGGGACAGTGTCTGAATTGAGTGACTGTCATGAAACCACCTAACGAATGCTCTGTGGGGGGGGGGCGTTTTATGGATGAAGGTCGCTACGATGGTCACCGGTTACGCAGCGCAACTAAAAGTTCTGGTGAAAACCAGTTTAGTACGAGGCTAAGGTTGCACTCGCGACGTTTTTATGTCATCTGCGGAAGATCGAAATTGGATGTTTGGTTGCAAAAGGACTGACAAGCTAACCCCTAGACTAGCAGATATCAGGGCAAAAAGGGAGCCTTTCTGTTGTGAAGTGTTCACGGTATGACACCTGTGTTTTTTGCTAAAAATTATAGTGACTGATGCCTTAAGTTCGTGCGCAACTGCTTTTGTTAGAATTAACGTATGTACTTTTCGACCAGCTTTGACAAGTCTGAATCAGTGCCTGCTCAAACATTGGATGTATCATTCATGAGATAAAAAGCCTGTTGGTTGTTGGTAAAAGATCGTGCAAAACGACCCCGAAAATTCTCTTTAATACAACCCGCTCAATTGGACGGTGATCATTGTTGTCAGTAGACGTGTGGAATTGTTTTTCGCCGCCGCACGGTCGAGCTAATGAATACTTTCTTATATGCCAACAATTGGGTCAACCACAATGAAACGTGTAAGCAGTGTGCACATGCGTTGTATGTTTATATGCACAAGTCAGCAATAACAACGCAGTGCACTGGTACTGTCGAAACAGACGTAGATTTCGTTTATTCAACGTTTAGCTGCGTGCAATGTCTGAGACTATTTCACAACAACATGCACATGTACATGTACATGTGCATATTCCACAGATAGAACACAGCTGATATACAACAGGAACTTCGCTGTTGCGTGTTTTGGAACGGCTGGAGCGAAAGTGTATAGTTGTTGTTGTTGTTGTTGTTGTTGTTGTTGTTGTTGTTGTTGTTGTTGTGCACACTTATCAACAGATATCATTTGGTCCTAACTTGTCAACGTTGACGGTTTTGATTTGAGAGAGAGACCGAGCAAAAAGACAGTAACACGGAGAGTGTAAAACGGGTCGGAATCGGGAAACATAATCAACGGGGCAATGGGCCACGCGCGTTCGTAATTTGTATATCCACTACAGTTGTGTGTGTGTGTCTAGTCTACTACACCGTCAGATGGTCGATACAGCATAGGTACTATCATAGCGACGTACAGTTTTAAAAATAATACACTCAGTTTGGGCATTGCGCAAATACAGATTGCTGTTTTCAAGTTGACGATATTAATCATTACAGTGTGCAACTGAATGCAAGATCAAGTGGATGTGCGCACACGAGATTATGTTGTGTGCCGTCCACTTTGACTGTGTCGTGTGCGTGTTGCAGTTGTTGCTGCTATGTACATTGTACCTAAAACTGTTGTCTTGTTATCCGTTATACCACGTTGTGTAACACGTTGCGTTATCGGCCGATTTAGTAGAAAATTCTGTTCTGCATGATATGCAACGTACGATTTGAAACGCCGCGTATCGTTTTTCGGCTTGCGACATGCTCTTTTAGTGTTTATGCTGCCATCAATGCTGTTTGCACTGAAAGCATCGTGAAATCCTTATGCCCATGACAGCCATAGTGCATGGTCGTTAAGGCACACTACGTGATAAATACATGTACATATCAATCAACAGCAAAACATTATTAATGCTAATTCATGCATCTTGTGCTCTTTTCATTTTTGTTTGAACCAACTTGTTTTAGTGTTGTGCCATTTACTGGTGTAAGATGTTTCATTTAAAATTTATTTCAGATCTGACATTGTAACCCCGCAAACGACGTTCAAGGGGCTACATACTGTGATGGGTCAAAACGACAAGCAAACGTTAGTGGACGAAACGCGCGAAGATGCGTACAAAGTGGTCATATCAATATCAATGGTATTCAGCGTGTCAGCACTATTAGCACTTTGTGTCGCAGTGCCTTCAATTTACAGCTTTGTCCATAACGTTGGTACCTACGCTCACGGCGATTTACAGTTCTGCGATGTACGTACATCTGCCTTTATGGCCATTGGTTTGCACTGAAACAACAAACGGCGCACGGTTAATAATACTGCTCACATTCAGGGTGCAACATCAGACATTGCACTGGAGATCGACGAAACACGACAATGGATTGGACCGAGCAAAGCGAATCGAACGAAACGTCAATACCCGAATGGATTCCAACTAAACAATGCACCTGTCGGTCCAGTTGTAATGTTTGCTGGCAATATTGGCTTCCAAGAATGTCCTGGTACGAAAGATCCCGTTACTCCTTTATTAAAACACAATATGCTGAAAACCAGTTTACTTAATTGCTGATTTTGTTTATTTTAGCATGCTGCAAACCTGGCGCGAGAGGACCAAAAGGTGACCCTGGTCTACCCGGTATGCATGGCAGCCCTGGTCCCGACGGAGCCCCAGGTCGACCTGGAACTACGCCGAACGCTTCATGTATCCCTGAACGCATATTCGAACCACCACCCTGTCTTCCATGTCCGCAAGGTCCTCGCGGACCCCCTGGACATCCTGGCTTTCCAGGCGAACCTGGCGACATTGGTATTCCCGGAAAACCAGGTGAACACTGTTATTGAAATATCTACATGTGTAGTGTAGATGCAGTATTCTTCATGATTACTAATATTCCTTCTTCTCCGTATAATCATGACAAAATTCTGTAGGTCGTAACGGTGATCCTGGCACACGAGGACCGAAAGGGCCACGTGGTCCGAAAGGTGACATGGGACCACCTGGACCCCAGGGCGACAAAGGCTTTACGCCAGAGGCTCACGTCATTCCTGGACCTCCAGGAGAACCCGGAGACCCTGGACCGTGGGGATTGCCTGGACATCCTGGTTTGTCAATACTGCATAAAAAAGTTTAGCAGCATTCAGGTGCTTTTCAAAACCGTAATCAGCATCAATTGTAGGTCAACCTGGTGAAAACGGCTATCCTGGTATTCCTGGCGAACGCGGTTGGCCAGGACCACCTGGTCCGCCCGGCGAGATTGGCCCAATTGGCCCCCACGGCCCACCTGGAGAACAAGGACCTCCAGGTGAACATTGTTTCACAACATTATTTGTGTACAACTAGCCGTCAAACTGATTCAATCAATACCTGCGTTCGGTCAAACTGTAATGCGTTAAAATCTTGTAGGAACGCCTGGAACATGCGTTTGTCAAGAGACCGAAGTGATTGTCGAGGACCGCCGAAGAGTGCAGGAGGAAGAGCGCCAGAGGAACGGTTACGGAAATGGTTTTGAGCAACCAGATACGGCGTACCCGGATCCATACGTAGACCCGTTGCCGCACGTTGACTCGTTCGATGGCTACGCAGCGCAGTCGCAAGGCTACCCGGCAGCGCAGGGCTGGCCGCAGGGTGCAGGCAGCTACCGACTGGCACACATGCGCATGGCGCCCACACGCACTCGCAACGATTTTGATCAGCTTCGAAAACAACAGCAATCGCCGCAGAAACCCGTCAACACTCACGAATCACTTTCCGGGCGTCCACCGAAAGAAGTGCAAGTGATCAACGTGCATAACAATGACGCACGATACGGTCGACAATAACATCACGCATCTCCGCACTTTCTCTAATGGGTTCTGTTGAACTTTACGCGGCTGAAACAATCGCCGTTGGTGATGTGTACGATTACAAACTTTTGGGCTCTCTGTGTCAACAGATTAAAAAAATTTGATATCAAAGTTTGATGATTTTCGTAAACTGCCGTATGGGTCGACCACTATGCGTTTGGGGGGGGGATTGAACCAGATCAAACCCACAGAGACGCAGTTCATGAAATGAGTTAAAGGCCGTTTCTTTTTTTGTCAGTAGATGTGCTACACGTGTACATTTTAAACTTTCGCTTCACAAAAGTGCATTCCAATTTTTTCTTCAACCCTAAAGAGCTGTGATTTTGTTGAGTATGACCTTGTTATCACGGCGACAACCGGACATCAAATGTTTGTGACAAATGACATGCCTTTTGTCCTTTTGTATTCTTGTTTGCTTGTGTGATCGATCTTCTGCAACTGCATGCATTTCTACATTCCAAAATTTTTATTCAGATTCGTATTTCTCAGTGCTGTTTCACTTCTGCCTTTCTTTAACGTTCCTGTGTAAAGATTTTGCTGTTTTGCGGGTTGCGGACAGTTTATGATTTCGATCAGAAACACATTAGTTTTTCTTAATGTTAATCTTTGGTGTTTTTCTTCAGTCTTCTGATAAAACTCCGCCAAAATGGCGTTGAAATATCATGAGTTTGGAATTTAAAGCAGTTTACAAGCAAAAAACGGTCTGTACTTGCAGCCTTCAGCTTTATTTAAAAAAAATGAAAACAAGCTGGTAAAACTGGTAAAACGTATTTTCCTTAAAAATAATTTAATTTTCGAAAAGAGCCGTTCTTTCAATTCAACTAAATCGAAATCATTCACCAAGTCTCTCAAAATATAGTGTGTGTCTGGGATAGCGCAAACCGGCGCTTTTTGTTTTGTAGAATGCGTGAGTTCACGTGTTTTTAATGTGAACGTTTTAAAATGCGTTGAAATTTAATTTTAAGATGTAGTAAAACTGATAATACATTGCACTTGATAACATTTTTTAAAAACTTCGCGACTGAATGTAAAAACAGGCAGTTATAGTTTTTTGTCTTATCATCAATATGACTGTTTTATGATTTTACATCTTTTTTCGTTTCTTGGGATTATAAAGATGACACAGATACTGCGCGTCACATTATCATAATTACCAAAATCATGATCGTTGATTCGCATGATCCAGTTCGATTCGGGTCAAACAATAAGACATCATCAGCACCAAAAAATGAATCAGACCAAATACAACCGTATAACAATTAGAAAAGCAGTCAACTCCTACATATATTACCATCGCCAACTATGCAGAAGATACCCGACGTAATACTTGAACGATCACTTTTGATTACAGTGATAATTTATATTTATATTTGAATGAAAAACGATATATGACCTGAATCATCACTCCGTTCGGGTTTCTACAATAAATCAGATCGCGATTTTTTCAACTCAAAAAAGCAGAATGTGCGTGTGCATGCACAACTTGAGCAATCAATGACAACAGTTTGATGACAACCTTTAGGCAGCAACGACTGACGGTTTGATAATAACCAAGTTTTTTATGGAACAAGCTCTGTTTCACAGTCTCATTCGGCTTTCTTTTTCATCATCGAACTGACATTGGCGTTGAAGTTACACAATCAATTTTACGAGAGAATATCGATATTAGGTCAACTGAAGTAAAAACCGCGTATAATGACGTCTTTCACGATCGGTGATTAAAATCATAGACTATTCCGAAATGCACCTACGATGAAACACGTTACATATCACGTTTGATTACGTCCACTTGTACAACAACAGTGGCGAGCGACAAAAGTTCCATGTGCACCATTGGACTGTGCTTTGTCGCGTGTCGAACATGTGCGTTACACGAATTTGTCAGTGTGTGGCGCGACCTTGAGACGTGTTTGCGTCGGTTTTACATTATGCACGTGTGCGTTTTGCAACGTGACTCAGAATAACGGCTGATAGTGTTGCATAACTGAAACAACAGTGTGTGTCCATTGATTATATGGTGTTAATACGTACATTGTAGACATGGAAAGTGGGCAAAGAAAGGGCGAGCAAAGCAGTTGTTATGTGAGTAAACACGTTCGTCTCGTGCAGGCAGCCATATAACGCAAGGCAGCGCATGCACATGCACATCGTGTGACCATCCAGTGCGCGTGTTCAGCGCTTTCAATTGACATGGACAGAACACAGTGACTGAGTGTTCACCATACTACGCCAAACACGCCAACTTGTGTGCAACTAACCGATTGTAGATCTTATAGCCCCATCCGTGCAAACATGGCTGGCATACAACCGTGTGTGTATTGCAAGTGAAACAGAGCGCCTATGGAGATAAATTGCCCCGGATTTAACAGAGAGCACGCATGTGTAAATCGGCCTGGATATCAGTACAAGTGGATGTTTCGAGCGTGATCCACCACGTCGGCTGCATACAGTACTAAATATCTCGGTGCAAAACTGTACGTACACGTCGTACACATATTTTATTTCAAATCGCGCAATAGTATGCCACCAGTGATTACAGCCGATACAAACAACAACGAGTGCAACAAAACAACAGCCGACAACGACGATTCACAACAACAACAGCGTTGTTCTACTCTTAATAATCAGTCGACCACAGTATCCTGCACACTGTCGGGACAGTTTCAATCTTCCACAACGGAAGACGCAAGTGAAACAGAAAAACGCCAACACCAACAACAACAACAAAAGGAAACACAACAACAGCAGGAGCAAATAATAGAAGGAATCACCGACAGTGCTGTTCACAAAAACGACGAGCCATCATCAGCAGTTTGTCTTGATCGTAATCGATTACTACTGGTGCCCGTCTGGTATAAGTTCGGACAATTCGTTCGTCAAGTGCTTCGACGAAGACACGCGTCATACGCGCTGCCAGCCGACAAGAACAACAACGTGATTGACAACGATGGGCCAGCAGGTATCAGATTTTGCTTTCTAGTGTTTAGGAAACATATACAACAGGAGAGTTCACCAGCAGATTCAGCAGCAGTAGAAAAACATTCTTCTTTTGTTTTTAGGGTTTATTCTGCATGCTAGTTTTTCTATACTTGTGCTAATAATATTGCTAATCAGGGAAATCACAGAGCAAAAAAGAAACTGATCGATTACAAGCATAAGGTTCAGTAAATTTTCGCGTGCAGAATTGCTGGCGAGTTTTGGTGAACTGAGTGTGAGCTTGTTTGCAGGACGCGTGCTCACCGGTCGCCTATCGACTATTCTCGCAGACGCCGCAGGCTGTCAGCCGCGAGCAGATCTACCGGTTCGTTACCGTAGCACAGATTGCATGTAGCTGCCTCTCGCTGCTCACAGTCGCCATCGTGCTGCCCGTCCTCTACAACTCCGTTCAACAAACCACTGAATATGTCGACCGACAACTTGTCTTTTGCGAGGTCAGCAGCGCCCTGTTACAGTCATCGCTTTCCATGTTTCACGTTCAATAAAAACTGAAAAAAACTATGTAAAACTCTGCTCTCGGTTTCTATCGCATTACAAAAGCGCCGCTGATAATGAATTTTTCTGGACAGTCAAAAACATTTAATGGTCAGTTTTCTCTCTCAAAGCAAAAATATAATGTCAGATTCGGATTCAGCGTTCTCACTCAACCTCGAGAAAACATTTTAAAGTGCAGCAGCATAAAAATCAATTTTTTGCATTTTCTACGTAAGAAAATCAGTTTTTAAGAAACTACTTGACCAGTATGAGAATCGTTTGAGGTTTGTTTGTGAGTGGACGTGAGGAGGCACCGTGTTCACATAAGGTCTCCTCTTCACTAATTAGAAAATGTTTAACGGAGAAAACAAAAACATTTTACGGTCAGTTTGTCCTGACGTCGAAATCGAATTCAGCGACCTCGATAACAACCGGATAACATAGAAAGAAACAGTAATATAAACACAGTTTTCTTTTTTTGCTTTTGCTATATTAAAAAATCGGTTTGAAGGAAACCTTCTACAGCCAAAACCAGCTTATAATAATAATTTTTTTGATGTTTGTTCCTGGATAAAAATGAAGCCCCGTGTTCAGATCAGTGAAGGTCTTTTAAAAATTTCTAACGGATAAAACAAAAAAACATTAATGATCAGTTTTTCCTGACTCGGCGCAAAAAAAACATGTCACAGATTCGAATTCAGAAATCAAATCACTTTTACCCAAGAGCAATGTCTTAAAATCAGCAACCCAAATCTCTTAAAACAGCAATGTTAAAAATACCTTTTTGCACTAAAAATCATCTTGAAGGAAATCGCTAGGCAGAACACTAGGGGCACGGGTCCAATCTACACAAACACTCAAAAACAAATTTTTTTTAAAAAATCACATTTTTTATTTTCCCTTTTAGCCAATTAGCGATTATGCTAACATGCGACTACGGTTCCAAAAGAGATTCTAAATCTATGCAAAAGCACGATAATGTAAACAGCACACCTTTTTAAAAAGAAAATTTAAAAAATCTGGCTTTTTCAGCATCCTAAAATTGCCAATAACGAGAATACGTATATTAGGGTAGGGTTGTTCGAAAAAGAGAGCCGACATTTCAGGTCAGAAACAGAATGTTTGAAAATGATTCATTGTGCGTGTGCCACAGACTTCAGGTGCATTTGTGTTCTGCGCACATTTCAACTGCGAACCGCAACTACAAAAGTATGTTTGTTTAAAGCTGTCACTTTTTCCGCAGAATACAGATCATGCGAAACTTTAAACTACAGTAAGAAAAAATGTATATTTGATTTAGTTCAAATCAAGTACCCCATTTGTGCCAAATCTTTCAACTGCAATCCCCGTCGTTCTTTCTTTTTCGCCAGCTATTTCTGCAAAAAAGTGACAGGTTTGAACAAACATACTGTACATAACATATCATAACGAAAGAAGAACTGCAAACAACTCAAAAGACACTAGAGTGGCCGAATAAATAATGCAGTCATTGTATTCTCCATCAAGGCGGGATCAGTCGCATCTCGCAAACTACGAGTTGTCTTTTTAAGAATGCCAAGATAATCCCAATCGTGTGTGCAAGGGCGAAAAAATGAACAGAATGAAATGAAATGATTTATTTCAGTCAAATTTCGCGCGCTCTTTTCACCCTGAAAAAAAGCTGCCATTTTTACTCGGTCATTCTACAAATCATTTTGTTCGAAAAAAACAAGCATTCAATCAAATCTTGTTAAAAAACAAACGGAGAGAAGCGCAGAGCGTGAGAACCACGCCGTTCTCGACCAATCAGCCGGAGTCGGTCTGTACAACTAAATAAAGAAAAAAATTTCAGACATCTAACAGAGATGCAATAATGGAATTACAATATGCGTCAGCGTATCAACAACACAACCGTACAGCTCGAAACGCTTATCAACAGCCGCGCGATGCATATGCTCAGAACTCATTTGTTGCGGCAGTAACCGGAATTCCATTACAGCAAGAATGTCCTGGTTAGTTCTGTGATACACCTGTTTTGTGTTTGTACAACTCGCTTTTCTGGACGTCGCCAAACAGCAAACTAATAATACGTTCATTTGTTTGCAGGTTGCTGTGTCAGCGGTCCGCCAGGCCCTCGAGGGCCAGCTGGCGACCCTGGACTGCCGGGTCAACCAGGTCTAGCTGGAAAGCCAGGTCTACCAGGTTTAACCCCAAATCAAACATGTCCCAAGTTTGAGCGCCGCAGTCCGCCACCGTGCCGACAATGTCCACGTGGCCCACCCGGTATCAAGGGATGGCCGGGCTTCCCCGGCGACCCAGGTCCAATCGGCAAACACGGACAGAAAGGTACAGCAGAAAGGGTCACGTCCTATGACAACTTTAGTACGCGAAATTTGAATAATACAGACGTTCAGAAACCCAATTCGGTGCCAAATTTGATGCGTTTCTTAAAATAATTGGTTATTCGTATTATTCTGTTCATTCTTTGTCCATTGCACACACGATTGGCAAATATCTTGACATTTTTTTAGATAGGCAACTCCTACTCTCCCAGAAATTTCGACTTGCTTGAGATGACAAGGACTGCCGTATTTATTCGGCCATACGGCACTTTAGCGGCTAAACAAAACTAAAAACGTTTAGTTGCATACCTTGCTTTTTCGCTGCAGGAAAGGACGGTGCTCGTGGACGCAAGGGCCCGCCAGGTCCAAACGGGCCAAAGGGATACAAGGGACCGCCTGGCCCACCAGGCGAGAAAGGACCAACGCCTCAGGCGACCATTGAACCTGGCCCTCCGGGAGATCAAGGTGTGCCTGGCCCCATAGGCCCAATCGGATTGCCTGGACTTCCTGGAAAAGACGGACTACCAGGTATTTGAACAATTGTCTTGCCCAATTGCGAAACGCATGGTTTTAGTTTTTTGCTTAAACTTTGAAAATTTTCTACTTTTTTGTTGAGAAGCACTAAATATTCACTTGTTTTTACTGATTTAATAGTCAATTTTCAATTCGTCAGGAGCGCCCGGAGAAGCTGGCTGGCCTGGAAAACCGGGAGAGCGTGGAGAACCTGGATACCCTGGACCAGAGGGACCGGAAGGTGGCGTTGGACCGCCAGGTGCGTACATACATTTCACTATCAGTAATTTCATCAAGGCATTAACGGCATATTAACCACGCATACATTGTAGCTCACCCTCACCGAAAACATTATCAAGCAATGTAACGTTTGAATTATTGTTCTAACTGTTGTTCAAAAGTGGGTAGGCAAACCCAAAAAAGTTTTACTATTACAATGAAGCTATCAATTAACATCAAGGGGCTCGTGTACTATTCCGGCCCGCGAAATTCCGGCCCGTAGAATTCCGGCCCGCTCATTCCGGTCCGAAGAATTCCGGCCCGAAAAATTCCGGCCCGGAGAATTCCGGCCCGGAGAATTCGCCAGCAAGAACAATATTAAACCACACGAAGTGGTTTTTGGTAAATAAATTCTAAAGTGATTTTTTATTTTTGTTTAGAACTTGCTTGCAGTGACTTGTTGTTGGTTCCTAATCCTGAGCCAAGCCTTTTTGATAAGGTAAAAGGATCACAAATCCTGTTCATGATAAAATTTTTTAAAAAATTTAGTTTTTTTTCCAAAAGGTTTCACTTTCCAAAAAAGCAAACAGGACGAACATCATTGAAAATACACTGTAACATGTGAGCATCGATATTTTTATTTTATTATTTCATTACCAAAATCACTTCGTGTGGTTTGATATTGTTCGTGCTGGCGAAAATTCTCCGGGCCGGAATTCTTCGGGCCGAAATGAGCGGGCCGGAATTCTTCAGGCCGGAATTAGCGGGCCGGAATTGTACCCCCCCCCACATCAAGGAGACTATTTGCAGAAAAGTAAGATTTTTTTAAATTTTAAAACAACAATTTTGTAACATGGTTTGTCGCTTTAAGGTAACCCGGGAACTTGCGTCTGCCAGAACGTTGATCAAATTATTGTTGTGGACGCAGCTGGTCAACCCGCAGGTCCAGTTGGATATCACCAACAACCAATTCATGGTGGATACGGTATGCTTTCACTGTTTTAAAACACAGGGTGATCAAAACGTCAATTTTTTAAACGCTTTGCGAATGCATTGATGTCTAAAGCTGAAATTTGCACCACTTACAGTCTATCACGCTAATATATGCAACTCGCTGATTGGTCGGCTCCTCACGCTCCGCACCCTGGGAACGGGATTCAGAAAAAATCATGTTTTTCATTGTTCAACGGTTTGTTTTCATTTATTTCATGCCGAAAAAACATTCTAAATAAAAAACTACAAAATTCCAAACGTTTGAATTGGTAAAAAATTAGTAAACTGAAGTTTTTTTGGTTGATTGACGGCGACGACGTCGTCGAGAATTTTTGCTTTCAAACGTACCGCTGGCCGCTGCTGCGTGTTCAAAACAAATTTAAAACAAACAAACAAAATAACAAAACTTGCTTCCAACGATTTCGACAGTTTTCATCCCGCTTTTAACAATTGATTCATTGGGTGCGCCATGTCCATTCATTGTTGTTCAAAGATTGTTCACATTGTCAATAAATACTGTCACCTGCTGCGTTCTTCTTCTCTGTGCTTCGGACACACAGTAGCGGCCAGCGACGGCACGCTCTTTTCATGCCTAAAGGCAAAAACTAAACCAAAAACCATAGACGACGTCGTCGCAGTCAATCAACCAAAAAAGACATTTTTTTGACATTGTGACCAATGCAAATTTTTGGAATTTGGTAGTTTTTTATTTAGAATGTTTTTTCGGCATGAAATAAATGAAAACAAACCGTTGAACAATGAAAAACATGATTTTTTCTGAATCCCGTTCCCAGGGTGCGGAGCGTGAGGAGCCGACCAATCAGCGAGTTGCATATATTAGCGTGATAGACTGTATAATCATTAGGTTCCCATTTGTTGTGAAAATTTTCAGCCAAAAAAATTTACCCTGTTAGCCGCAACGATACTTTTATCCAAAATTTTACATTTTCATCGTTTCAAGCATCGAGATACACTTCATAATCATCATTCAAGTTTTCTTTTGGCAATATCACACTGTTTTCGGTTTCACTCTCAACTGCTCCATAGTTGTCTTGTTTTAGTCGCTTAAATTGTTCAATGTGCCCATTGTTGAGCAGATCAACAGTAACCGACCACTGCATCGCAAAGCTCTGCAAGGCTTCAGGCATCGCTTGCAAGCGATCATTGAAAAAAAAACACGGCGGACACATTCAGCAGTTTAAACGACTAAAACATGACAATTATGGAGCAGATGTCAGTGAAGCAGAAGACGATGTGATATTGCCAGACGAAACTTGAATGATGATGATGATGATGACGTATATCCCGATGCGCTTCACACATCGCGAGATCCAAGCGTTTTAAAAATTCAGGTTTTTTGATCACCCTGTACACGTGAAAGCTACATTTATGATTTTTTTGTTTTCGTTTCATGTGCAGGTTCCAAGTCACCTTTTATATTATTGTGCAGTGTTTACAGAATAGAAAGATAGAAACCGTTTTCACTCTGCTGAATGTTCTCTACTTCTCTGCACGTATTTCAGGTCAAGGACAGAACAATGGGGGCGGCTATGGAAAATAAAACTTTTATAATGCACTATTTTTCGCACTTTCCTTCTGAATCTGGACATTACTGATGAACGGTGACGCGATAATTGGATACGTTATAATTCTGTGCTGCGCTGAACCTTCGGCTGTGTGTGTGCCGACTGCACTTTGCTCTCTGGGGACGAACGCATTCCTGGCCAACCATTCCACTCCATTGAATCTACGCGTGATTTCAAATGTTGATTTTTTGTTTGGCTTCTGTGACTTTCGTGACTTTGATTTCATTACATTCCAGGTTTTTGTTGTTATCATTCCCACTGTTCCCTGCGCATTTATTGCGTGACCGTCATTTTCTCATGACGTTTTCACGTTCATATCTTACTGTAGAAAGTTTACGGGCAGATTACATTTTTGTTACATTTGTTGAACAACGGTCGATCATGCTAAGCTGCGCATTTTATTTGCATTTTGATCGAATGCAATGCCGAATTCAAATCAGTTGATCAAATTACACGGATATGATGCTCGACTGTTGATACGTAACCATTGTTCTAAAACACTGTGCTTTGTTAGTGGTATTTAGGTGTTTGTGTGAATAAAGTGAGAGGTGCTGTTAAAATAATGTGCTTTAGAAAACCCGAAACCTAGAAAATACCCTAATAATCCGTTATCACTTTTGTTAGCCCGGGAATTTTTGATTAAAGTCACAAAACTTACGTTCAAGAGGATTTTACTTTTGGTTTGCTGTCTGCTAAACGCGTCATCCAAATTAGTGACACACCAATCAGAACAGCGAACGCGAAAAACGAATCGTGGAATGTCGGAAAAAATTGATGCCGATGCTGCGCAAACCGAGTGCAACCAATGAGAACGCCGCCGGCGAAACTGAGCCGCAACAGCCGCCAGACGGTCAGCGAGCGGCCGCTTCCCACAAAAAATGAACGCAGACCCCTGCAATGAAATGTGCCATCAAACAACAACCACCTGAGAATGCTACGAATGATTGGAAAAGCACTGGATTTGTTTTACAATTTGGCACCCCGGTTTGCTCTATTAGCTCCCCATCAAAAAAAAACAGCTAAGCTCGCTTTAATCCAAATTCGTCGAATGTTCGTTCAAAATGTTCGTCAAAGCAAGAAGTCCATTAATTCCATTTTCGTTTGTTACTTTTGAGATTTTAAATTCCTGCTACTTTTTCATTTTTTTCTTATTGAATTTTCTGAATTGTCAATCAATTGCAGATCAGAAAATAATAATTTAATCTGAATAACAACGACAACAACACACGCGAGAACTCATTTGCAACAAATGTTCGTTGACCAAAATTAGAATGAAGGTCAAGGAAGACCGACGGAATTACCTAGAAATTTGAAAAGGTTTTCCTGTTTCATTTTTTATTTATCTGTTTGCTATTTATACGAAAGAAAATAGGTGTGAAATCTGTTTCTTTCTATTCGTTCGACTTTGTTTATTGCTGCCAGTTTCAACTCATCTTTACGTCACAACACGTTTGCCGTTTCACGTGACATCACATTATAAAGACATCCAACATTTAACCGCACATCCGGTGTGTGCCGAAGAATTTTGGCATGCAGTTGCAGAAAAAGTGGGTTGGTTAAATTAAGACCGCACGGAATCGTTCATTTGAAACTGCACAATGGACGTAGACCAATAAATTTGCAGCGACAGTTTTATTCCCGTGATGGTCCGTGTGACACAGATACACACACACGCGTTCAGTGGGGCCATGTTTTTGCAACGACCGTGTTTTCTAATTGGAAACATTAAAGTTTGTTGTTTTATTGTTTTGTTTTCAACAGGGGCTTTCTCGGATATTTTTTTCACTGCAGCAGCCGCACTGTTTTTAGTCAACTCTGTAGCTAGCTGGCAGATAAGGATTTCGCTTCAGCCAGTACATGAAACAAGCCAAAAACGAAACAAAGCACAAATGAATAAACGAACAAGACAAACCTGAGCCACAGAATGACCGCCAGCACGGACAGCAACGTAGCGGTGCACCTCCAAGAGGGCGGCAGCAACGCCGAATGCAGACCGTTCATGGTGTTGTCCGAGCGTACCTTGGTGCCTTTGTAGTTCTGATTCAGTGCGTACACGTAGCCGTGCAACCACAGTGGTGAGTACAGAAAGTCAAACACTGCTGCGACGTACAGCGACGCCATGACAATGCGCACGAACGCTGCAAACAGTCGGGCACATGTGGCCTCGCAGTTCGCTGCTGGTACCGCACAAAGTTCAGCTAATTCGTCACGTGACATGCAGTGATCAGGTGCTTTGCTGCTGGTCGACATGATGATTATGGTTGGCACTGCATTGGTTGATCGCGCTCTCACACATGCAAACACAGTTTCGCTGTTGTGAAAGGCGTCGCACAAGTCAGCCACATGCTGCCTGAGCGTTATAGAAAACAGCGGCAACTGAAAATACACGGTGCTCCATAAGTAGTGATACCAACTTAAAGCGTTAGATTAGAACTCGCCAACCGTTCAAGTATTTCATCAAAATTTTCGGCTTCAGTATGTTGAACAAAAAACTGGAAAATTCGAATTTTGCCTCATTTGAGTTGGAAGGCCAAGAGATCAGCGAAAAGAACTTTGTCACTTTGTAGCACGCCAACTAACACAACTGGTTGAAATTTCAAATGAAATACTCAAACCCGTTGGTGAGTTCAGCCAAAGATGGTATCACTCCTTACGGACCACCCTGTAGAAAGTGGCGCGAACGCAATAATGACCTCCAACAATGCACAACATTCTGCGCTGTTGCCAAACTGCGCATGCGTTTTGGAATAACATTGAAGAGGTGATGCGCTGAAGAGAATCCAAAAAAGGCAGAGCAAAATCTTTTCATACCAGTCCTTTTATTTTCTATGGTTTCAGTTTCAAAACACAAGACATGGTATAGAGTCCATACCACGCCTAGTGTTTTGAAATTGAAATCATAGAAAATAAAATTCGAAAATAAAGCCAGACCGATCTGAAACTTTCTTCAAACAAATAAACAGGCAAACTGGTTCAGAATAAAACTGAACAAACGGAAGACAATGCAAACCAACAGGTCTTCAACTCACAGCAACTTTTATTCGCAATCGAGCAAACGGGTATGGTGCAAGGAAGACAAGTAGCAAACAAATCGATACGTTTGAAGAACTCAAGTCGTCGATCACATCACAATTCACAATCAGTTTCCAGAATACAAAAACTAATGAAAGTAAAAGTTAAGTTCTGCAAAATAATGAAAAAAGTTTAACAATAATCAACAAGTTGTGTCCAGGAAACCAAAACAAACAAGTGCTAAACAAGACTTAAGATTTAAAAAAGGTGTAACAGAAAAAGGTAACCGAGGTGAAAACGAGCATGAAAAAATAACATGAAAGAAGAAAGTACTGCACTGCGTTTTATGGCACCTCCAGTGAAACGAAAGCCGCAACAAACTGCAGACAATGCATAAAAATAGCAGAATCCTGTACCACATCACAAATAAAACTTGAATTCGCAAGCAAGCATGACACGACAACAAAGCAAAAAAGCATTTTTCGGAAACATGGAGAATGAACGATTGCAGCACCGCGCCAGGGTCAAATACTGCGCCAATAAATAGGAAGTTTCTGTCCATTATGCACAAAAAAAAACAAAAAAATCTACAAACACGCAACAAAAAGAACTCTTTTAATAACAACTAGCTTTGAAAAAAATAAATATAAACAACATAAATACTGTTCGGAACCGGCGCGCGAACAAATAAATAAATAAATAAATAAAAACAAACACTAATCGAACAAAATATTGTATGTGATTTGCACTTTAAAAAAACCGATCCGCGGACCTTTCGCGGGGACATTTTCCATAGGCGGACATGTTCCACAGGCGGACCTTTCCCGCGGCGTTTCTGTTAGCGTTTTATGATCCATTTGTTAAATCGTTCGTTTCGTTTTCAACCATTTTTTGTGAATCCTTCCATATCCAAACGCATTGATCAACAGCAGAAGCATTTTCAAATGAAAATTTAACACAATCAATGGTAAAAAATTTTGTAAGCAGTGTTCAAAATTTCGAAACTGAATGTGAGACAAAACTCGAGAACGAACCATAATGCCCATTGTAGTTTTTGAGACACCCTGTATTTTAGCAGTTTGAAACAAACTTTCGCTCAAACTTTTTGAAAAAGCTGAGGACACAAACAGGCCAAAAAAATGGTAACCATCAGTCAGTAACGATCGCTTGAGAACGAACGAATTAACAAACGAACCACAAAACGCAAACAAATCCCGCGCGGGAAAGGTCCACCTGCGGGAAATGTGCGCGGGGGAAGGGTCCGCCTGCGGGAAATGTCCGCCGCTGAAAAGGTGCGCGCATAAAAAGCCCACCGCGGAAAAGGTCCGAACGGGAAAAGTCCACCACCGGAAAGGTGCGCACGGGAAGGTCCGGATGCGAAAGAAACTTGTGACAAACAGCACCTGTCTATCAGTCAACTTTATACAAACAATCAAATTTGCATCACAGTGATTCAGCAGCCGGCACATATCCAAAGCCGAGTCGTGTCAGTTGCATGTCTTTGCGAAGTTGCACCATTTGCCAGTAGGCATCATGCAGACCGCACTTGATCAGACCCTGCCGCAAATACCGCAGATATGTGAAAAAGTCGCACACTGCTGCAATCTGCAGAATAGAAAAAAATGTCAAGAAAGTTTTTCGCTGAAAGATTCACGGTGATTTGATGTAACACAAAGGAACGGAAACGTACCCGATTGCGAGCCATATTAGAGACCGGGTACCAGAGAGGCCGCTGACAGTGTTCAGTTTGCTCACCGTTAACGCTTGACTCACTGTTTGTTTCAGGAGTGTTTGCCGCACTTGACAAACGAACACGGAAACTACACAACCGCGGAACGTCCGCCAGCGAACAATGTCTGCAAACGGTGCTGTAAAAATCTAGTGGGCAGTGACAAGGAAACAGATGCCCGTAAGAGTCCGCCATCAAAAACTGTCTGACAAACTGGACAAGCGGCTGCGGCAGCTGCTCAATAACGAGCGAGTTTTGTTCGACAGCGTGCAGCACCTTTGCGGCCAACTGAAGCAAACAAAACAAGCAAACGTTGCGGCGTGCTCTGTAGTTCAGTTGAAAGTGCACTGAAAAAAGAGCGACCTCGGACTGCTTGAAATCGAAACACGGTCGAATGTCTTCAGCGTAGATGCGTCGCAGGAACGGATGCGCCAGATTGTCAACGTCGTGCTGTTCACGCCAGCTGCCGAACTCGCGCAACACCACCGGGTCTTCCTGCGAAGTGAACGAGCGCTACTGAGCTGAGACAGCGCCACCGTTAGCGGCAGCCACTCACGTGTGTCTGTGTGCGTCGCACGCACCAGTCACCGAGCAGCTGCCCCACTCAGCCACAGACAGCTCATTCATTTCAAAGTAATGACTCACTGCGACGAGTGTTACTGCGCACGCACAGTCCATGAGCGATCGCGAACGCACCCAGCCAAGCCACACTCACCTCATTCAGTTCCATTTGACGCATGTACCGCCATTGCGTCTCCGAAATGTCAGCCGGTCGATTGGCAGTGTGGCCGTTTGATGCCGGTGTTGCTTGTTGATTGGGGCGACGTGGTGGCTTGCTGGTGCTGCTTGTGCTCGGTGATTGCGCAAGTGCTGCAATGACACGAGTGCACAGACTGAACAAAGTACTGCGCTTTAGAGTTGCGTGCAATCATAGCTATTGATTTTCAAGAGAACACAAAATCCCAATAACAAACATTTGAGCGTTGGGCGCGCGGAATAACTGAACGAAGCCGTGAAGTGCAGTTTAAAAATTGAACACTTGCCACTAGCAATCGGTCGCAGCGGTGTGCGAAATCGATCGATAGAGAATGGCGACTTTGACGCTTTCTTCGGCATTTTGTTGCCAATCAAGTGCTTGAGCACATTCAACTCGGCCTGCATGCCATCAATGCGCATTTGTGCTTCTTTCAGCGATTTTTCAGCATTCAAACGCTTACGCTCGGCGTCTGCTGCCATTTTGTATGCCTCCTGATAGTAGCAAACCAGTTTTGATGTATCAACGTAGAAATTACAATACAACCACAAACTGTTCTTTCAGTCAAAAATGACAACCTGAAAAACACGCTCAGTCAACTCGTGAATCTCTTCGTCCGCGTGCTTTTGAATGCGACTCAACTGTTCATACTTACGCGTCTTGATTTCGAGATCAAGCTGAAAACAAAACTTTATGTCACCGATACGAACGAAGTTCACAAAAAAGATATTGCGTCGTTGTGGTCGCCACACACACCCGAGTTTTTGCAAGCAGATCGCGCAGTTCGTTGGCATTGAGCTCGCTGTCCTTCAGCTCTTCCGAAATGGGCAACGTTAACGGCGGTTCGGCCGAGCAAAAACTTAACAGATACAAAAGATTGCAAAAAACCAAGCAACAAACAACTGGTTGCGTTGCGACTTGAGCAGTAAACACCAGAAGCATGTGCAGGAGCAGGTTGGAAACGGATGAAATTCTAGCGGGTACTAACCGAACTTCGGGGCTGCAAAGGCACGAATCACTGGTGGATGGATGCATCTGTTGTTGATCGTTCACAAAGAGCAACTCAGGTAGTTCCTGCGATGCGCAGCTTAGTCGATTTGAATTTGACGCTAAAATTGTGGTGGCATTTGTTTGTGACGTTATTCGCGTTGCTGCTGTCGTCGACGGCATCGGAGACGCAACAAAAAGGTCCAAACTCTGATCCGAACTTGTCGACATGTTGTTGTGAATAGTTTTGCTGCAAAATCAGTACCGAAGACGTGGGGGGTGGGCCGGTGGGGGGTACACCTAGGGTTAGGGGCGCACACCCCCCACCCCACCCGTGATATTTTTTCGCTTAAATTTTGAAGGAAAAACGCTAAATTTTGCTGCAAAATCTTTGAAATTACAATGCAGAATATCAAGGTTATCATATATTCAGCTTATATCATGGATTTTAGAGACAAAAAAATCATGATTTTTGAGCAAAAATTCATGATTTTTGGGTGGTCCGAGAAAATTTTTGGGGGTGTCACTGTAACTTAGGTCCATGTAGGGGGGGGGGGGGTGGGTGTGTGGGTGGGGACGGGGTGTCTGGCAAATTTCGAGGGGGGTGTGGATGGTCCAGAGTAGGGTTAGGGGAAAAATTATTTTAAAAAAAAAAATTTTTTTTACAAATTCACCCGAGTTCATCTAGACTATTTTCAGAACGATCCGGGAAACTATAAGAGCGAAAATCGTGTTTTATTGAAATTATGTCCATTTTATAGAGGGAAAGTTGCATTTTCAAACAAAAACAGGATCAATTTTCGACGTGTACTTGAATATTGAACCGTTCTTAGTTGTTCCTCTTTAGAAAATTACCAAAATTTGACTGTGTTCAAAAATTCCTGTTTGCTGTAGCTAAGTCGGCAACCCCTGTCGACCCGGTCGCCCCCCTCAAGACACTTACTTTCAGGTTCAACCACATTATCTGCCACATGGCGAGAGCCCACTCTTCCACTCATCGTTCAGAAAACACGCACCATGATGTCGCGCTCACGTTGCGGGCAACTGACAGACGCAAGTTTAACACGTTAGTTTAGCTCAGCACGCAAGTTTTAACATGTGGCCATGTTATCGGGTATCTGAAAAACGGTCGTGTGATGTGGTATTAACCAACATCTCCGCTCAAATTGTTTAACAATATATCGCACAACTCCATTGTAGACCTATAACATACGCCAATCAACAAGATATCATGTTCATCTCATGGCCTACCGACTGAAAAACATGTTCTAAGTTGCAAGAAAACGATTTCTGAAACGATATTTCAATTCAGTTAAGTCATTTCAACGCTAAAAATTGACTCTAGAAGTCATCCAAATCGAAAAACATGGAGTACGTCGGTCAAAATGACCAAATAATGACATTTACCTAAGCACACAAAGAAGTTGGGAAGAAAATTTGGTTTGAACTTTCAAAAAATTATGCCATAAATCGAATTTTCAGAGCAAAGTAGAAGAAAAAATTTTCAAATTTTTTTTTTTAAGTTTAAAAAAAAATCCAAATTTTTTTTTAAAAAAAAAAACGAAAAAAAAATAAAAAAAAATTTTTTTTTTCAAAGCCCCTAACCCTAGTCCAGAGTGTCAGGTTTTGGGTTGGGGGGTGGGTTGGGCGACGTTATGTGTTGACAATATGTGCGTTTTACGTCATGTGTCTTGTGCACCGAGCTGTCACGCGACTCTGCCGGCGCGTGCTCGACCGATTTCGACGATCGATGGCTCAATAAACTCAGCAAAGCATCCGGAACACGGTGATACGTCGTTTGTGGTTTTTTCGGCGGTTTTCTAAAAATCGAAAAACTCACAAATCACAATAAATTGGTGTTCTGTGTTTTTTCACAAAATTTTTATTGCACACCAACCAATGTTCAGTGAAACAAAAACTTACCACAAACGACACGTCATCGTGTTCCGGATGCTCTGCTGAGTTGATTGAGCCGTCATCGTCGAAATCGGCTGAGAAAATCGTGATCTGGGCGACATAGTTGTTCTAGGGGGGGCCTGGGGGGGGGGGGGGGGCCCCCCCCCCCCAAAAAATTTTCGAATCTATCTCTATCAGACAGGTTTTTTCGGCTCCGCTATTATCTATAGTAGATAATAGGCGATTATTCATGTGATCTGTGATATATAACCATGCTTTAGTATTGTCCAGAGGGAGTTTGGAGTTAGATAGTTTCGTACAGACATAAACCTTTTGTGGTGAGCCGACTGAGGAACACGCGCCAAGGCGGTCGTCATCGTGACCGACCTTCGGCTTCTGAGGAGTCAGGTTGCTGCTGTTGTGTGTGGTGATAGTTTTGTTGTCGCTTTATGCCCAAAGAGGTGCGGCGACTTAAAAAGTGAAGAACTGATATAATGGCTGATGAACCGTGTGGTCTTGGCAAAGATGGCAGAGTTATTTGGTGCAAAGATGAATACTGGTCTGAATATGGCTACGGTGAAGATATGGCGTTGATCCGATACGGTTGTTGTTCAAAAGAAGAGAAAAGGGTAATCGATTGCTACGCCAACAACTTCATGCGCGAAGTGGAAGCAGGATTACGGTGGTTCGTCCCGTTCTTTGATTTTGTTGCGTGGACCATGCCGAGAATGATGGAAGTAGAAAAAGAAAAAAAGAAACGACGAGTAACAGAAGTAGCATTGAAAGTGAAAAAGAAAAAAGTTCAGCCAATAATAATAAAGGAACAGTTGCCAAAGAAGGTTGTAGCAGTGAAAATTAGAGAAAGGAAAGTGAAGAAAGTCATGAAGATGAAGAAGTGCGAACCAGTTGAAACCAAAGAATCGTCAGTTGTGCGGGAAGAGAAGCCAGTGAAGACGATCGAAGTAGCGTCGGTAGAAATTCTGAGTGCGGTGAAAATTGAAACAGCAAAATTAGAAAAGGTGGCTCCTGCTCGAGTTCAGAAGTGTGAAACGGTTGAGATCAGTCTACCCCCTCCCTGTGAACTCCCACCCCCACAAATTCTTTTCCGTCAAATCGGCTTTGTTGATGTGCAACGGCAAGTGTGGCAGCGTGAGCAGCAACCGTGTTGTCGGTTGATTGGGCAGCGCTGTCATGACGTTCGTTCAGTTGATGTGGTCCAGCCGTGGCAATGTGGCGTGGCGCGACGTGTTCAAAGGCAGTGTCAATTCGGGCGTCACGTTCGCGGTTCAGGCATTCGGTCGCCAACGATGATCAGTGGGTGCAGTTCAACGCGTTGGCTTGGTGTACATGAGCGCAGTTCAGGGTTCCGTTCGCCAACGATGTTGATCAACGTTCCGTGCACAGGGCCGCATACCGTATTACCTCTATTAAACCCCCCCCAAAATTAAACCCCCCCAAAATAAACCCCCACCCCCTCGACAAGTTTCCAAATAATCCCCCCCCCAAAATAATCCCCCATGGGGGATTATTGAAACCTGTTTGAAACACATACCCAGCGAATTCAGTGGCTGGTTGCGGTGAAAATGATGAAATTGTGCTACCAAAGGCCCCAAGTGGATGAGTTAATGGTAATTTCATCACAAAAGGCTGTTGTAAAAAGAAATTTCTGTGTAGAGTAGAAGTTTCTGCGACTTCCTTCCTGCCATGGAAGGTATTTTTGCCATTTTGACCACCCCTAAAAATGGTTTCCAAATAAACCCTCCCCAAAATAAAGCCCCCCCCAAAATAAACCCCCACCCCCAGAAGTCGCTGAAGAAATAAACCCCCATGGGGGTTTATTAGAGGTAATACGGTACGTTGTTGTTGATGGGTCGGCACGTGCGATCGTCAGCGTTCAAATCGCCAACAATTATAAGTGACTATCAAAGAATCAAAGTGACCAAGAATGACAATTTACCTCCGTGATCATATTACTACTTTTTTAAAGTCAGCTGCTTTTCCTTCTTTGTTCGTTGAGGAGGGAGAAGTAGATAATAGGCAGTAGCGAAAGCGGGACCTCGGGTGAGGGGGGGGTGTTTGCCAAATTTTAGAGGGGGGGTCAGGTGCCTTCTCGGTGAGGGGGGTGCACGGGCAGCAAATTTTCCTGAGGGGGGGTGCACTGGCAGAAAAATTTCGTGAGGGGGGGGTGCACGGGATCGCACGGGTAATACCAAATTTTTGCCTTAGAAAAACACAGAAATTCTTATAAAATACAGAATATTTTGTGAAAACAAGCTGCTTAATTGGTCAGAAACAACAAAATCTATGCAGGGACAGACACAAACGTCAAGAAAAATGCAAAAATTACGGTATTTTTGGAAAAAATTGAGATGAGATTGACCACCGTGAGGGGGGGGGGGTGCGATCCCGTGTTTTCTCGCGGGGGGGTGGGGGGGAGTCTAGTACCCGTGTCGAGGTAAAGGGGGGAGGGGGGGGTACACGGGTATCTGCCCGTGCACGGGCAGGATTTTCGGCTGAGGGGGGGGGGGTGGACCCCCCACCCCCCCCCGCACTTTCGCTACTGATAATAGGCGATTATTCATGTGATCTGTGATATATAACCATGCTTTAGTATTGTCCAGAGGGAGTTAGGAGTTAGATAGTTTCGTACAGACATAAATCTTTTGTCTATAAAAAAAAAATTCTCGGTCAGCTATCTATCTGAAAATTTTTGTCTTCGAAGACATAAAATGAGTCAATTTTTGACCAAAATTGACCATTTTTGCTCGTAATTGTTGAAAATTTCGCTAATTTTAGGTAAAATACGCGTTTATACTTGATTTTTAGTGTTTTTTTAGCATTATTTTGCTGTTTTTATAGCTTTTTTGCGTTTTGGCTATCTATCTATCAAATTTCAAAATTTTGACCGCCCCCCCCAAAGTCACATGCCCCCCCCCCCGCGGCCCCCCCCCCCAAAATTTTCCAGCTACCGTATCTATCTGTCTAGAAAATTTGCTCCAGCTATCTATATCGGCCCCCCCAACCCCTCGGCTCTGGAACAACTATGCTGGGCGACGTTATGTGTTGGCAATATCAGCGTTTCACGACGTGTGTCTCGTGCGCCGACCTGTCACGCGACTCTGCCAGCGCTGTGCTCAACCGATTTCGACGATCGATGGCTCAATCAACTCAGCGAAGTACCATAGTTGTTCTAGGGGGGGGCCTGGGGGGGGCGGCCCCCCCCCAAAAAAATTTCGAATCTATCTCTATCAAACAGGTTTTTTCGGCTCAGCTATTATCTATCTAAAAAAATTTCTCAGCCAGCTATCTATCTGAAAATTTTTGTCTTCGAAGACATAAAATGAGTCAATTTTTGACCAAAATTGACCATTTTTGCTCGTAATTCTTGAAAATTTCGCTAATTTTAAGTAAAATACACGTTTATACTTGATTTTTAGTGTATTTTTAGCATTATTTTGCTGTTTTTATCGCTTTTTAGCGTTTTAGCTGTCTATCTATCAAATTTCAAAATTTTGACCGGCCCCCCCCCCAAAGTCACATGGCCCCCCCGCGGCCCCCCCCCCAAAATTTTCCAGCTATCTATCTATCTAGAAAATTTGCTCCAGCTATCTATATCGGCCCCCCCCCAACCCCTCGGCTCTGGAACAACTATGCGAAGTACCCCATAGTTGTTCCAGAGCCGAGGGGTTGGGGGGGCCGATATAGATAGCTGGAGCAAATTTTCTAGATAGATAGCTGGAAAATTTTGGGGGGGCCGCGGGGGGGGCATGTGACTTTGGGGGGGGGGGGCGGTCAAAATTTTGAAATTTGATAGATAGATAGCTAAAACGCTAAAAAGCTATAAAAACAGCAAAATAATGCTAAAATACACTAAAAATCAAGTATAAACGCGTATTTTACCTAAAATTAGCGAAATTTTCAAGAATTACGAGCAAAAATGGTCAATTTTGGTCAAAAATTGACTCATTTTATGTTTTCGAAGACAAAAATTTTCAGATAGATAGCTGGCTGAGAAAATGTTTTAGATAGATAATAGCTGAGCCGAAAAAACCTGTTTGATAGAGATAGATTGGAAAATTTTTTGGGGGGGGGCCGGCCCCCCCCCCCAGCCCCCCCCCCCTAGAACAACTATGGAGTACCCGGAAGACGGTGATGCCTCGTTTGTGGTTGGTTTCGAGAAGCTTCTTTCGAGAAGCTTCTTTATTAAAAGCACGCGCACCTGCATCGGCATTGCTCATTGCTCATGATCCAATAACGCGCGTGCACACGCACGCGCGTAACTCCGCCTCCTGCAGACACAGAACAACGCAAGGCACACAGCAAGTGGGTTCTTCGGCGGAAAACAACTTGTGATGTTTGAATGGAATGCAATTTGACATTCAATTGATTTGTATAAACCACTGATTGGCTGTATTTGAAATTCGTGCGCTGATTGGTTCAAAATGAAAGCTGATTCTGATTCTGGTGCAGATTAGTGTGGCCGTGGCGGAATAAAAAAAGCAATACATTCAAATTTTTAAATCAAGGCGCGGACGAAGGCAATTCTTGAACGGGTTTGAACTGAGCAACTTTTGTTACAATTCGGATTGAACTGGAGAAACCGATTAGTTGTGTTTGAAATTTGGTGCAATGATTGGCCAAAAAGCAATCTTGCTCAGATGTATGTCAAAGGCAATAAACCACACAAAAAAGGACAAGACAATGTTGTGAAGCAGAAAATGAAAACCACGTCTCACAGAAATTTGTTGTCTTTCCGCATCGGATTTTGCAGCAACATGAGGAGAGTCGCACATTCACTCAGAATGCAAAGAATACGCAAAAAACTTTGCAGTGTTGCAGAACCACGAAACTGGAAAGAACTCAGAAATTACTGAGTTGCATTTGATTGCTGTTGTTGCAATTCATCATTGGACCGCATCCAACTCTGAACAGCAGTTTTCCAACTGCGTTTCCTAATACTCACAGTTTTCGCCAAGTGTCATTGATAAAATTTGAAAAGACACAACACAACGAACTGACACACTCAAACAAACAAGCAAACACAGACAGCAAATGAAATGCACACAAGCAAACGAATTTTCACAGGTTGGCATGCGAGTTTTTATTTGAGCCATCAATCAGCGCGCTGCGATGAAATTTGAGCGGACCCGTATTTTGAAGGAGTACCAAATGTTCGATTTTTTCATGGTTGAGAAAACAAGCGTCGAACTGGGCAGGATCCAAAAAATCGTAACGTCATTGCTCAGTCCGACGCTCATCTCTCAATCTTATTGCCATTTCAGTTTACTGATGATGCAGCTCGTTTCGTTCCTGGCTCTGAATTCTCTCCAATGAACCAAATTTACGACTCTTCGGACTCAGTTTCATTGAGATTGAAGATTTAACTCAACTTCATTGTTTGTTATTGCTTGAGCTGCAAGGAATGGAAACTGATTACTGAAGATGCAAAACCTATCGTCGATCGTTCCACTCCACTACTCGTTTTTTTAGGTCAACAATTCAAAAACAAACAAAAAACAACAAAAACCCAAATCGCAATCTCCAGCATGTCACAATCCCAAGCGAAGCCTTTTCCTTTTCTTTCTTTTCTTCATTTTTCTCCTAATTACCATTTGTCTGCCACCTTCAAAAAACTTTTCCGACAGAGCGTGGTTTATCTGAAGCGGTTTTTAATAAGTCAGGCCAACCGGTTAGTTTTCACGGTTTTCTGAAAATCGAAAAAAATCCAAATCACAATAAATTGGTGTTTTGTGTTTTTTCGTAAATTTTTTATTGCACAACGACCAATGTTAAATAAAACCAAAACCAACCACAATCGACACATCATCGTGTTCCGGATGCTCTGCTGAGTTGATTGAGCCATCGATCGTCGAAATCGGCCGAGGAAAACGTGATCTGGGCGACGTTATGGGTTACGTTATCAGAAGAATGGTCTCTGTTAATCATTCGTTAATCGGCAAACATCACCTGGTGTTTCTTTTTTAAAACGCACGCGCACCTCGCATCCGCATGCTCGTGCTCATGATCCACTAGCGCGCCTGCACACGCTCCGGCCTCAACAAAAACTTGTTTAAAACGCAATTGTTCTGACATCTCCCTTTCTAAAAAGGCTTGGCTTAGGTTAGGATTAGGTTAGGAACAGGTTTGGCTTAGGATTAGGCTTCAGGATTAAGATTTGAATCAAGTCCGTTTTAGCAATGTCCGACAACGAGCGTGTATTACCTGAAGCGGATTTTAGAAAAGAAAGGCAACTAAGATAACCACGAAAAACAAAAAAAAAACTTTATAAACGGCATAAAATCTGTTGGTACCACACCCCATATTCATGCCGACCCAACCCGTTCCATAAATCACACCGTGCGGTGTTTTCATACAGAGCGCGTTTTCGTCGGTGCGGTGTTTTCACCGCTGCGGTGTTTTTAGCAATTACCGCCTAGAGTTAGGGGCTTTGAAAAAAAAAATTTTTTTTTTATTTTTTTTTTCGTTTTTTTTTAAAAAAAAAAATTTGGAGTTTTTTTTTCAAACTTAAAAAAAAAAATTGAAAAATTTTTCTTCTACTTTGCTCTGAAAATTCGATTTATGGCATAATTTTTTGAAAGTTCAAACCAAATTTTCTTCCCAACTTCTTTGTGTGCTTAGGTACATGTCATTATTTGGTCATTTTGACCGACGTACTCCATGTTTTTCGATTTGGATGACTTCTAGAGTCAATTTTTAGCGTTGAAATGACTTAACTGAATTGAAATATCGTTTCAGAAATCGTTTTCTTGCAACTTAGAACATGTTTTTCAGTCGGTAGGCCATGAGATGAACATGATATCTTGTTGATTGGCGTACGTTATAGGTCTACAATGGAGTTGTGCGATATATTGTTAAACAATTGGAGCGGGGATGTTGGTTAATACCACATCACACGACCGTTTTTCAGATACCCGATAACATGGCCACATGTTAAAACTTGCGTGCTGAGCTAAACTAACGTGTTAAACTTGCGTCTGTCAGTTGCCCGCAACGTGATCGCAAAATCATGGTACGTGTTTTCGATACGATGATTTGAAGAGTGGGCTCTCGCCATGTGGCAGATAGCATAGCTGGTTGAACCTGAAAGTAAGTGTCTTGGGGGGGCGACCGGGTCGACAGGGGTTGCCGACTTAGCTACAGCAAACAGGAATTTTTGAACACAGTCAAATTTTGGTAATTTTCTAAAGAGGAACAACTAAGAACGGTTCAATATTCAAGTACACGTCGAAAATTGTCCTGTTTTACTGTTGAAAATGCAACTTTCCCTCTATGAAATGGACATAATTTCAATAAAACACGATTTTCGCTCTTATAGTTTTCCGGATCGTTCTGAAAATAGTCTAGATGAACTCAGCTCGACGAGACGCTTCGAACAAACCTAACTTGTAAAAAAAAATTTAAAAAAAAAAAAAATTTTTTTTTTAATTTAAAAAAAAAATCCGGATTTTTTTTCCCCCTAACCCTATTACCGCCCCCCCTAGGGTTAGGGGAAAAAATCCGGATTTTTTTAAATTAAAAAAAATTTAAAAAACTTTTTTTTACAAGTTAGGTAGGGTCGTTCGAAGCGTCTCGTCGAGCTGAGTTCATCTAGACTATTTTCAGGACGATCCGGAAAACTATAAGAGCGAAAATCGTGTTTTATTGAAATTATGTCCATTTCATAGAGGGAAAGTTGCATTTTCAACAGTAAAACAGGACAATTTTCGACGTGTACTTGAATATTGAACCGTTCTTAGTTGTTCTTCTTTAGAAAATTACCAAAATTTGACTGGGTTCAAAAATTCCTGTCTGCTGTAGCTAAGTCGGCAACCCCTGTCGACTCGGTCGCCCCCCCCCCAAGACACTTTCAGGTTCAACCAGCTATGCTATCTGCCACATGGCGAGAGCCCACTCTTCAAATCATCGTATCGAAAACACGTACCATGATTTTGCGATCACGTTGCGGGCAACTGACAGACGCAAGTTTAACACGTTAGTTTAGCTCAGCACGCAAGTTTTAACATGTGGCCATGTTATCGGGTATCTGAAAAACGGTCGTGTGATGTGGTATTAACCAACATCTCCGCTCCAATTGTTTAACAATATATCGCACAACTCCATTGTAGACCTAGGGTATAACATACGCCAATCAACAAGATATCATGTTCATCCCATGGCCTACCGACTGAAAAACATGTTCTAAGTTGCAAGAAAACGATTTCTGAAACGATATTTCAATTCAGTTAAGTCATTTCAACGGTAAAAATTGACTCTAGAAGTCATCCAAATCGAAAAACATGGAGTACGTCGGTCAAAATGACCAAATAATGACATTTACCTAAGCACACAAAGAAGTTGGGAAGAAAATTTGGTTTGAACTTTCAAAAAATTATGCCATAAATCGAATTTTCAGAGCAAAGTAGAAGAAAAATTTTTCAAATTTTTTTTAAGTTTGAAAAAAAATCCAAATTAAAAAAACGAAAAAAAATATTAAATTTTTTTTCAAAGCCCCTAACCCCTTCTTTTTTTTCTTCTTTCTAAAATCTAAAGGGCGCTTTGCATAATACTAAACCAAAGCCAAGTTTACAGTCTGTTTTGTTGTTTAGTTCGGTTTCAATGAAGTCGTTGTAGGTTCCTAATCCTAAGCCCAGTCCTAATCCTAATGAAGTCGTTGTCAGTACCGAAGGCGAAAGCAAATTTTCGAGGGGGGGGGGGGTGTCGCCATAGTTGTTCTAGGGGGGGCCTGGGGGGGGCCGGCCCCCCCCCAAAAATTTTTCGAATCTATCTCTATCAGAGAGGTTTTTTCGGCTCAGCTATTATCTATCTAAAAAAATTTCTCAGCCAGCTATCTATCTGAAAATTTTTGTCTTCGAAGACATAAAATGAGTCAATTTTTGACCAAAATTGACCATTTTTGCTCGTAATTTTTTAAAATTTCGCTAATTTTAGGTAATATACGCGTTTATACTTGATTTCTAGTGTATTTTTAGCATTATTATGCTGTTTTTATAGCTTGTTAGCGTTTTAGCTATCTATCTATCAAAAATTTTGACCGGCCCCCCCCCAAAGTCACATGGCCCCCCCCCGCGGCCCCCCAAAATTTTCCAGCTATCTATCTATCTGGAAAATTTGCTCCAGCTATCTATATCGCCCCCCTCCCCAACCCCTCGGCTCTGGAACAACTATGGGTGTCGCAGTCGTCACGTGGGGGGGGGGGGTGTCCAGCAAATTTCGAGGGGGGGGTGTGGATGGTCCAGTGTCAGGTTTTGGGGGGTGGGTGTCGCGTGACCCCCCCACCCCCCACGCGGAGGTCTCGGGTGCTCTGGGGGGGTGTACCCCCCCCACCCCCCCCTCGTCTTCGGTACTGGTCGTTGTAGGTTCCTAATCCTAAACCTAATCCTAATCCTAAGTGAAGCCTTTTTAACAAAGTGAAAGTGCCTTGATTGACAGCTTTGTTGAAGGGGTGAAACATTGGGATCAGGGATCAGCTCCAGCTCCGGTTTAGCTTTGTAGTTGGCAAATGTACTTTTGCGGCCCAAGAGATTGCGGCCTGGACGATTGCGGCCAAAGCGTAGCGGCCTGAAGGATTGCGGCCTGGACGATTGCGGCCGAAGCATAGCGGCCTGGACGATAGCGGCCTGGACGATAGCGGCCTGGACGATAGCGGCCTGGGACGATTGCGGCCTGGGACGATTGCGGCCTGGGACGTTTGCGGCCTGGGACGATTGCGGCCTGGGACGATTGCGGCCTGGGACGATTGCGGCCTACAAAGTTTTCATGCTTTGTCACCTTTCCAGGTCAATTTCTACTATATCGCCCCCCCCAACACCCCTGCTCTGGAACAACAATGTTTTAAGCCATCGTCGTCGTCGTGTCTGCTGCGTTTGCGTCGAATCGATCGTTGATATTTGCGCCAATATTTGCGCCGCTGTTAGCAATAAAATAAATTGAATTGAATGGAAATTGAATTGAAATCGAATTGAATTGAATGAATTGTTGTTGTTTGTTGTCCGAATCACTATGTTTGAAAATCCAAGATTCTGGCGGTTTGATTTGAAACAAATGCTGTGGGTGGGGTTAAGAATGTTAAACAAAAATCGAATTTTTTTATGTGATTAAAAAATGCCGATTAAAAAATCGAAAATTTTACCTCTAATATGCTCTGAAAACCTCAATTTTGGCACAATTTTTCGAAAGTTCAACAAAAATTTTCTTTGATTATACCTCGTAAAACCTTTAGCAGTCGATTTTGGGCCGTTTTACCGACTGATTTTAGGCTTCTGCGACATCTGCGATGAAGTTTTTGAGCGTCCCAAAGCTTAGCCTACCATTTCCGATGCAGATAAGGTGACGATTCGCCTCGCAGAGCGTCCGATTGTGCTCGCTGCTCCGTTTGCAAGCGCTACGTTGTCTGGTTGCTGCTTCGTGTCGTGTCGTCGCGACACCATCAGAAGAATTGATCGAATTTCAAGGCGGTATGTTTGTCTTCACTTTAGCATTAGCTTAGCTGGGGGGGGGACAATTAGTGACGTTTTGGAGGTCAAAACACAAGAAGAGGCATGGTGACGGTTTGGAAAAGGGGTAATTGAGGTCACCAAAACAAAATCTGCAAAGTTCCGCCATACGGGAGTCATTCGGGAGGCGCTTGCATATCATATGTGGTTCTTCGGACTCCCTGATTGATTTAGCACAACTTTGATTTTTGAATTTTTTTTTGAATTAAAAAAATGACGATTTTTGTTTTTTTTAACAACCCTAATTTAGAACGACGTTTGTGCGTACGGACGAAAAACTAAATGGTGTTTCCGCCTTAAATCGCGTGGCCATTTTTTACGTGTCGTGTCCGTGCGTACGCACAAAAAACTAATTGCTAAACGCGCCTTAAACCAAATCGCCAAAAATCGGGCTCGACCACTGACTTAAAACACATTTTCAGGTTCAAAAAAGAAGTAAGTGGCACCCGACCCAACCCAAGTGACCGTTTGTACGCTTTGCTATAACAGGAACAAGCAGAGTTGAAATGGCGAGGCCACAGGTGTATTTTGACATCACCATCGGCGGCAAACCGATTGGCAGAATCGTCATGGAGGTTCAAATCATTTTTCGTTATCACATTTTCGTTTGTTCTGCGTATTTGTGTTTTTCGTACCGCACCACCCAACACAGCCATCTTTTTTGTGTTCAGCTGTACAGCGAC
Source organism: Theristus sp. LFF4_11 (assembly GCA_030248135.1). Taxonomy (NCBI): domain Eukaryota; kingdom Metazoa; phylum Nematoda; class Chromadorea; order Monhysterida; family Xyalidae; genus Theristus; species Theristus sp. LFF4_11. Next base: position 53,756 of record JASANC010000480.1, on the reverse strand, counting down.
GTAGTGCCAAAAACGGCCGAGAATTTCCGAGCCCTATGCACCGGCGAGAAAGGCATTGGCAAGGCGGGCGTGCCGTTGCACTACAAAGCATCCAAGTTCCATCGTATCATTCCGAATTTCATGTGCCAGGTCGGCTCAAGATGCTCAGCTTGCAAGGTTTTTTCATTTCTGCAACAAGCTGCATTCATGTGTACTCAGACCATCAAATGAGTGGTGTTCTGTTGAAGGGAAGAATGCTAAATTGAAACCGCTAATCACTGTATCGTAACATGCTTTCCGTGGTGTCGCAAATCATCAAAAGCATTGACCTTGTTGGCGTGACATTTATTGAAACAAACGTGTCGAATGTTACAAAAGTCTCTCAATTGAGGCTGTTCTGATGACAAGTTCAGTTTCGTCGACACTATTTTGCTTCACTTAGCTTTTCTTCACATAATGATCTGTAGGCACTGCTGTTTTTGGTAGGGTGGTGATTTCACGCGTGGCAACGGCACAGGGGGTGAGTCGATCTACGGCGAGAAGTTTGCGGATGAGAACTTCAAAGAGAAGCACACCGGCTGCGGCATTCTCTCGATGGCAAACGCTGGACCGAACACCAACGGATCGCAGTTCTTCCTGTGCACCGTTGAGACGACCTGGTTAGCTTATCGCATTTCGTTCCATTGCAAAGAAATTGAAATGCCAGCGAACACAGTCAAAAGTGATCGGTGCGCAATACGCACGAATCATCAGTTTCTTGCTTGACGCGACAGTTCAAAATGACATGATCCGGTTCCCTGCGAAACAACCGGCTCGTTTACAAAATTTGAACTGCCGTATCAAGCATGAAACAAATTCTCTTTCGACGTCCACGGGCAAACGCATTGAGTGTCAATAACAATAAAAATAATATGCAACACAAGACCAGAAGATGGATTTTGTGGAGATGATCATTTTTGTGGAACGTTTCAGGCTGAACGGCAAGCACGTTGTGTTCGGCAAGGTCATTGACGGTCTGGATATTTTGAAGCAAATGGAGTCCGTTGGATCGGAATCTGGCAAGCCGTCGAAGGATGTCGTCATTGCCGACTGTGGACAACTCGCATAACAAGTGAACAACACAACACATCACCCTTGTACCATCCGTGTTTTAGGCTAACAATAGTGTTCTACGTAATTTTGTTGTATTTTTTAGTTCTGGTAGTGTTAAAATTCAGCATTTTTTCTGAAGTGAGTCAAACGTTGTAACGGTCAATAGAATCAGAAAGCTGTTGTCGGCGAGTTTTGTTTTTTTGTTGTTTTTTCCGGTGAATCATTCGAATTATTGGCCGTTGTTCATCTGGTTTTTTTTACTGTGGATCTGTAGGTTAGAATCGTCTTCACGTCACCGGTATTTTGTTTTTGTTTTTTGCTCATCGAAGCATGATCTTGAACGGATTTTAGAGAAAGAATCATTCATTCCACGTAGAATTTCAACAGTGTTTTTGTTTTTATCATATGTAGAACGTTTGTCTGCTTTGCGTTGGTATGTAATTGTGATCAACCGGTATTTTTCAACTATTCCATGTGTATTGTGAGCCATTTTGTATTGTGTCGTCGTTTCTGTCTGGCATCGTTTTTTGGTTCGGTCAGTACTGTTTGTGCGTTCTGTGTTTTAAAGCAAGCAACACTTGTGTTTCTTTTGGTCGAATCGAATCGATCACATTTCTTTCGTTTGCTGATCGGTTTTAAGTTCAGAATCATCAACTATTTTGAATAACAAAACAGTCACTTATGATAATTGCTGATAGTTGTTCCGTGAATAAAATTGTGTTGGTGTTTTGTATCGGTACTTGTACGTCAGGTATGAACGGTAGTATGCAATAATATTGAGACCTGACGTGGCGTACCGCGTACGTCTGCATACGTCAGGCTCGGGTGTGAACGGGCCTTTCGCGTCGTTGTAAAGTTCATTTGAGCTCGGTTTACGACGGAGGCACCATCACTCGCCCTGTGATCAATCAATCAATCACCATTGCGCGCGTATGGCGGCCCTGGGCGTCGGTGTCTGCACTGCGATTCTCAGTGTTGTGTCTCTGTGGATTTGGTTCGAACGTGTCACGGCGTTGGCATGAACTATGTTGCTGCGATTTGGTTTGCAAATGGGAAATGCAGGACGGTGTGTTCTCGGACTTGAACATAAGCTGCGATGTCGTTTTTGAGATGGCTTGTTTCACTGTGAACTTTAGTGTACGTGCGTTTTGCATGGTCATTAGCTCATACATGCTGATACGCAGCACTTCGGCGCTTTCGTTGCGTGTGCCTTCTTGCTGAACCTGTTTTGCGCTAGCTGTCAGCTGTAGGCCATGGGCAAGGTATCTGTGGGTGGAAAGATGGCTTTACGACAGTTTGATGAAAAGCGGGACATGGCAAAAAAAGTTCAATATTAACTTGAGAACCCGGAGTTCTGTAGCTCAGAGCAAAAATAGTTTACGTGATGTCCTAGTATATTTTGTTGGTATCACTATTGTGAAAAACGTGCCGCAAATGTTTATTGAAAATCAATGTTTTCAATCATAATAAACACAAACGTGTCGAACATGGCATCCACGTCAGTTTTTATCAGTTTTGAAGCGGCATACCTTCCTGTTCAGTAAGGGCTGCTCCATAAAATCTATAAAACATCTAAACAAAAGAAAATCAGCGGCAGCAATGTCAGTGTTTGTAAAAGCTCTCACGCTTTAAAAATAACGGAAACGGAGAACAAAAATTTCATTGCGCATGCATAGATCTTGCTTGAAATCTTACTGCACGCAAATCAACAGCTATGGAGACTAGATGGCCGATAAAATGTGTCAGCATTTTCGTAGTTTTCTTGGTTGTGTCCCAGGCTTTCCTTCCCGTTTGTGCTCGGCGATTGTATAAAAAGTGCGTTACCGCAGGAATAAAACAGAAAAACTCAACAGTTTTTGAAACAGTTTAGCACTTTCAGTTTCAAAGTGTATGGTTTAACGGGAACGACTGTATCTGATCACCGTTGGTTGATGCGTCTTGCTGCCCGTCGGCCTCGTCAGGTTCACTGGGTTCTTTTTCATTTGGTTACTTTTTCATAGTCAATTGAACGGTTACACATCGGATGTTTTTCATTTGAATTTGGAAAGCTGATTGGTTCGACTCGAGCTTGGTGATGGCTGATTGGGTTAGCTGGTTCGACCAAGCAGGTTGCCCTATTCAGATGCAGCCTGTCATCGAATTGCCTATGGCTTGCAGTACGGCTGCACACTTGACCATAGTGGAATTGACAATTTGAACTACGTGTGTCCGTTTCATTCTGTGGAGTTGTGTTTTAGTGTGTTCACAGTGTGTTGAGTTCAGCGTATTTCATGCAGTTCGACGTTCTCCTTGAGCCATCGAAGCACGCGCACACGAGTGAGGTGCTCGTTGGGCCCCGCATTGAGCGTCAGTTCCTGCGCAACGCTGCACGACGTCAGCTGACTGCCACCGAGCTCGTGCATGACCTGCAACCGTCAGTGCTGTGGCACCTGAAGCTGATTGACGCCAGTTTTGTTGCAACGCCACAAATCCCGTTTTTTTATCCAAAACACGCACAGATTTTGTTGGCGAAAAACATGATTATTATTTTGTATGATCTATTTTTTAAACGTGTCCCACTGAAATGACGTCATGTGCCGCCAAACATCCGCTTGCCATTCACTGCAAACCAGACTTTCCGTTCAGCCGATTTCTTCCCGTAAACAAATGGTGAATGTCGAATCAGTCACACCAAACTGACATTTTAGTGCCTGCAGTTTGACAAACGAGAATTTTTAAAGCAAATAACGTCATTTTAGTCCGGACACGTTTGAATAATTCCACAATAGATTGGCAGCAAAAACACTGCAAAAATTAAGAAAAATTCAAGCCCAATCGTCCAAAACGGGGCTTACAATGTACGGTGTTGCAACAAATAGACGTCGTTATGATCTGCAGAATCTCGTTTTTGATCAATTTTCTTTTTAAATAAACACACCATTTTTTAGAATTCTCGAAGAAGAACGAAACGAAGAGTTTCAGATGTCTGATCAGCCGAGCGCGAGCGGTCGCAAAAAGCGACACAGCAAAAAACTGCTGCCAACAACTGGCGAGCGATGGTCCACTGACAAGTTCAATGTGTCCCGTTATCATCAGTATCCCGAAGTGAAATATATCTGGAAATGATTTTCTTTTGAAGTTTTTTTCATTTCCAATTGGTTGATTGCATGGGTAATATTTATTGCAGATCTTACAATGGCTCAACAATTTGACAACTACGTATCCCGAGATTGTCTCTCGCATCGACTTTAATCGATCGTATTTGGGAAACGAGCTTGTCGGAGTGAAGGTTGGTTGTTTTTTGAAAAATGTATATGTTTCAGATCTTCTGTGTTGTTTTCGCAGCTGAACGTGTACTTTCTAGCCATTTTATCTTCTTTTCCAGCCATTCTAGCAAAAGCCGTGTATTTAATATTTTCTAGCCAAAACGTGAAGACCAGTTGATCCACACTGTTGCTAAACTGCAAAACACATGCCATTTGTGCATTGAATGAATTATTTGATTGTGGATAACTGGTTGGTTGCATCGAGCTGGTTGGACCGACCATCAGTGAGCCCAGTTCAAGAGCAGCCAATCAGCTGGTTGCCTATGATTAATGGTTCGTCTGTGGAATGTTCGCAGATCGGCGTTGCACGGCCAACGAACGTGGACAGCCACGGCCACGAGCATTCGATGGAGCAGGTCGAAAAGCCGAAAATCTGGATCGACGGGGGCATGCACTCGCGTGAATACATTGCCATCTCATCGGTGATCTACGTGATACACGCGGTGTGCTGCGCTCAATCACATCAGAATAGATTATCCAAGTGTCACTGCTCATTTTTTTAGTTTTTGCACCCAACTTTTTTGGTAAACACACCACTGCAGCTGGTGAAAAGCTACACGAACGGTGATGAACGAACGCGCGCGCTGTTGGAGAAGTACGACTTTCACATTTTACCGGTCAGCAACCCGGACGGCTACATTTACACGTGGACTACGGTTAGCTTTGCAGCTGATTTGATTTCTTTGGTTCTTGATTGATTGATTGATTGATTGGTTGATTGATTATTTGATTGGTTAATTATATTGATTGGTTGATTGACTGATTAATTCTGACTGATTGGTTGGCTGATTGATTGATTGATTAATTTTGTTTGATTGGTTGGTTGATTGACTGACTGATTGATTGATTGGTTGATTGAGTGATCGACTGTTTGGTTGGTTGATTGATAAATTGATGGATCGACGGATTGATTGGTTGATTGAATGATTGATTGGCCGACTGATTGATTGAATGATTGATTGTGTGCAGGATCGATTGTGGCGTAAGACGCGCTCTATGCATCACACCAAGAAATGCATCGGTGTTGATCCGAACAGAAACTGGGACTTCAAATGGGCAAGTACGTCACAACAAAAGACACATTTCTTAACAGTATTTTTGATTGTACGCAAATGAACTTGTTACAAAATTCCACCGCCACAAACTTTATAACACTTTTTTCAGATGGCGATATTGGACTGCGTTTTCCGTGTTCGCAGATCTACGCCGGACCATCGGCATTCTCTGAGCCTGAGATTGTCTCAATCAGCAACTATGTGCTCTCGCTAAGGCCACATTTGCATTTGTATCTGTCGATTCACGCCTACGGTCAAGTGATACTTGCACCGTGGGGCTGGCAGACACGGTTGCCTGCGACATTTCTGAAACAGGTGCTTTCATTGGTGCATAACTTTTGTTTTTGAAGCAACATTCTGCGTCAGTGACGGAAAAATGCTGGCCTGACGTAAAAAATGGGCGTTTGCTTCAAGGAAAACAGAAACATGAAACTGAAAAAATTACAACCTGAAATGCGAATGCACTGAGCATGTACGTACAGCGTCAACAAGTGCACTTTTTAAACTCATCGAAATTTCGCAGAAAGACGCTGCGCAGGCTGCGATTCTCGCGATTCGGCGCTCATCCGGCAAGTCGTACACGTTCGGCTCCATCGCGAATCTGTTGTGTTCGTTTTTACAGCTCCATTGTTCTGCTAACACTGTGAATTTGCTTCGAACAAGCGCATTTGTTTCTTTATTTCGGGACAGATGAAGCGGCTGGCACAAGCATTGACTTCATGCACCATCACGGCGTCCCATACAGTTATGGCTTTGAGCTGCGCCCGAAAAACAACCAACCGACCGACTCGACAGCGAGACGAAAGCGAGACTTTGACAGTAAAACAAAGAAGACACCTTCGAACAGTACCGTCGGTGGTATGTCGTCGTTGAAATGCTAAGTTTCAGGTCAAAATTCTACTGTTAGTTGTTTTCTTCAAGTGCAACCAACCGTAAAATCGGCGTTCATTGTGAGACCGGATGAAATTGAGCCTACTGGAAAAGAGCTGTTCGCTGCCGTGGAAGCGCTCGCCAGGCACGTCGCGCTTGTGCAGAAGCTGTGATCAGACTGAACGCAGTGATGTGCTCTGCTGGTGCTAAGCCTCGTGTGATATGTAGTTTAGCAATTCTTGATTATTTCAATTTGCTCACTAAATTCTTGAGAGTGTACCTTGTGCCAATCATTTGAACAAATCCACGTCAATCTGCGACCATATCATTCTTGTGGAACGGTGGCACACTTGCTACAATGTTTGTTTTTGTTTGGCTATTTGTTTTTTTTTGGGATCGCACCTATGGTGAGGAGTGTATCTTGGAATTTAATTTATCATTTACGCAACTAGATATGTGAAATGTGTACATTTTTTTTAAAATTCATCTGCAACTGACGGTCTAAAAAATATGGTCGAAACAATGAGGGCTCGTTATCACGGAGGCGTGGGAGTGCTCTGTTTACGGCAGTTTGTCGCAGCATCAATAATTCGCTAATGATTTGCTTAAAAGATGAACTGGAAATGATGAACATGCCTTGCGACAAATCACAGCTTTCTGCTCGTACCTCGAATGCAAGTGAGGACACACAAAAAAGTTTCCAGTACTTGCTGCCGCTTGCAGGCCCCGTCGGCGCTGTTTTGGGGACTGTAGCAAACACCGCTGCTCAGTATCCTGTATGTTTCTGTATACGCAATAGTTACACCAACCGCCTAGCTTTACCCATGAGGCGTTGAAGCTTCGATACAAACGATAATCTGTAATCAAATTTGAGTTTTTTCTCTGAAATTAGAAACGACAAAGCTGCTTCGACGAAGCTGCTTGGACACCCAGACAGGTCGCGTGACCGTTGAAAGGCAGCACGCACGCTCAGTAGTGCAAGCAAACGAACGCATGTTTGCACCAGCAGAAAACGAAAATCACGCGAAAATATGACCGGCCGCATACAAATGCGTTTGTTATGGGTATGGCCTATGTTTTGAAGACTGTTTTCTTTATTTGTTTCTCAAATTTTCAATTACACTGCGAAACAGTTATTGTGTGCCATTGTTGACAATATTCCATCAATCGGATGACTTCTCGGAGTGCCTCAAACTGTTCCCAAGTAAATCACCTTGTTGTTCGTTTCTTGAAAAGTTAACTTTGAGAATAACGGTGTGAATGCCAGTGTTTGCCCGCCTGTAATAAAATAGTAATTAGTGCAGATGCAACCATAAACTCATAAACATTGGAAACAACCACGCTTCCTGTTTTTACCAGTTATTCGCGATTTTTAATAAAAGCATCTTCGACCATTCCATATTCCACGTCATTGCATTCAGAATGCGTATTGCGGAACAGTATCAGTTTGAAGTTTTTTGTTCTTCATGCTGCTTCACCCAGCGTTATACATGTATTTTGCGACGAAGCCTTTAATCAACAGTGACACACTGTTTGATTACGGGAGCGCAAATCAAACGTTACTAGGCCGTGATTATTTATTAAGCATGCTTAATATCCGATTAGCGAGCAGACTGCCTGCGCAGTCATAAAGCACAGCTATCAGCATAAGCCAAGGTCAATCAAACGAAACACGTTTCCATCAGAAATGCATGTATCTATCTGACAGTCAGTGAAGCCGCAGCGCCAAGCCAAAACTTTCAAGAGTAATACCGTAGTTTCCATGTGATTAGCATGTCGAAAACGCAAATCTTCTGATCATGCTGCGGTCCCGCTTATTCACAGCTTACGAAAATCGCAAATCTCAAGTACTACCTTTGCGTCATGAACTTCAGTATACACGGAGTGCATCATAGAGTCACGCTATGCATGTTTAGAAGGAGGTTCAAAGATAAGCAATGAAGCGATGCACTTTCACGCATGCCGATGAATTGTTGTTCTTATTTTAGAATATACTTTGATGGAGTTAGGTTTAGTGTTACATTTTTCTTGTTGCAAATAATTGCACATTGTTTCATTAAATTTAATTGAAATTTTTGATGTTTAATAATTTTTATATTATCACTGGGGTTAATCGTGTTAGCAATGAAAATGCCAAGATCAAATCAAATTTATAAATCACATGTTTATGCATTTTGTTTTTAAAGTGGTTCTTTTGAAGCCCGCCCATGGAAAACGTAAAATCATCGAGCGGTGCACAAGATGAAATGTATTGCTTTGATGAGAAAAGCCACTATCAGTTGTATAATTTTGCAATAAATATGCTGTGAAAATGCTAATGGAACGCGATGAGTCACAAGAGGAGACGGCTGCCGCCGAGGACGGTGATCTTGAAACAAAGCCAATGGCGAAACCAATGGAGCAGCCGATCACGAGCACACCAAGGCGCAATCGCCATTGGTCACTGCACGAGAAACTGCAGCAAGACCCGTTGGAGTCGCAGATCACCAAGCACCCGCACCATCGGCTTGTGCATCAGTCGAAATCATCGAGGCCAGCGGCGTTGCGTGAGTCGTCCATCAAAGAGGGTTGGTGCTTTGATTGAAACGGAATTTGCTTTGCAATTGAGATTGCAAAATGCAACGATGCAAACAATGATGAAAACAGGAGCATTCGAAGGGTCAGAAGACGCATTATTGCAAAAAACATTTTAAGGTTCAAAAAGTGACACCAACTAACTAACAACTAACAACTAAAACCCAACCACAAAAACGCATGGTGTGTTTATAAGCTCTACGATTGAAACAGCAGCCCTTTGTTAAACCAGGTTGCTGTCATTTTTTCCCTCTTTTGCATATCAAGCTTTTCATCCAAAAATGTTTTTGCCAGTAGAAATGTCTTGTCCCTTGTTTTATCCCCACATTTGTTATGCGTGAATAGTTGAAAAATTTTAGACATCAATAAAAAAGGAGAACTTGTGAGATTTCAGATGGGGTTTCAGCAGACAATTTTATTTTTAATCCAAAATCCAATTTCTATTATCCAGAAAAATTCGGCGATCAACAAGAGCGGGTGTACCCGTTGGTGCAGGACGACACGAACAACCGTCACAAGAGCAGCGTCATCAGCCAACTGTGTCGACGTCAATCAGTGGACAGCACCACGGAATCGGTCGGTCTTGACACGAACGCTTTGTTTCCACGCGTCAACCGCAGGACAATTGCTGTGAAGCCCACTGACGAACGTCGTTCATCGCAACAGGAGCACAACATCAAGCGCGTTTCTTACTGCAACTTGTTTGTTTTCAATTTTTTTTCCGAATGCTGCAACCCGGCAAACATGCAGGAATGCAAATGCGATCGAAGTTCAGCATTCAGCAACGAATGGCAAGCAAAGGACACCATCGGGCGACTGGAAAGCACAGCGTCAAAATGCTGTTGAGCCAGATCGGTCAGTTTTTCAACACTGATCTGTTCCGGTATCACTTTGACAAAAATGGCTGTTCTAACGCCAGGCCAAATGCAACTAAGATGACGTAATGTCAACAGTGGGCGTGTTGCCTCTTGCAGACCGACTATCGACAGTCAGGAAGACGTGGCACGTCGCACGACGCAAAGTGCAATGACGGCCAAGCAGATGAGTGAAGGTGCAAACACGCAATGCAACGAGAGCACTAAGCACGCTGGCAGTGCGCGCACGGTGCGCGCCACACTGAGCGCCCCACGACAACGTCAGCTGGCCGTCAGCTGCCACGGTCAACATGACGACATCGAACGCGACAACACTCGCAACAGGGAAACCTCACAATCGTGGCGCACACGTTTCACGGGCACGTTCGGGCGCATCAAGCTGCCGTTGAGTCCGCGGTACGCTGGAATGCTGTTGCAACTTGCTGATTGGCTTCATTTGGCCACGTCGTTGACGGAAAACTTGATTTTCACTGAAGAGAAGTCAAAGCGGGCGCTTTGCCCAAATCCATCAGTTTTGCATTGTGACAGACAGTGAGCAAGTCAACCGTGACAGCAACACTTAGTTGTGGCTTCAGTTGTGTAGCTTCTCAGTTGAACACTATGCTTTCCGTTTGCAGGCTTTCATTTCGGCGAAATTTGCAAGCGTGCGACTCGGACGAGTACAAGCCGGCGACAGTGATGGCCAAGTACATGCAGGAGCACGGCCGGCGCTCGGTCGAACAGACGTCCACCCCGATACAGCTGACCACCGAATTCTCTGTTCTCGTGCTCGGCGCAAGCAACTCCGGAAAATCGGCGCTTATCGACGCGTTGCGCATGCTTGAAAATCATCAAAGTCGGTGCAACTATTTCTAATTACAAATTGAACGGGAACCTATGTAATTGACCACCTACGTAATTGCATTCGGATCCGTAACGGGAATTATTATTCCCGCACGGATGCCCGGATTTAAAAATCACAGGAACGGTCTAAAAAGGGTGCTTGGGTTGGTTTCCAAATTGCAATTCCCGTCTTTTTACACCATTCGGACCCTTAACGTAGACTACTATTCCCGCACGGGGCCCGAACTGGAAATCACAGGAACGGCCTGAAAACGGGTACCCGGGATCGGGAATTATTTGTGGCACTGATTACGAGTATGGAAATTTCTAAAGTGTACCTCCTATCTTTTACACCAGTCGGACCCGTAACGGGAACTATTTATTACCACCCGCACATTGCCCGGACTGGAAAATAACAGGAACAAGCTGTAAGGTGAACGTTAACCGAGGTGCTGATTACGAATATTGAGGTTTTGCCGTTTCCGTTTTTACACCTTTTAAAGGATCTATTGCGAACCCGCACGCTTTGAGGCTATTCGAAATGATGGTTACAAATAGGGAGTTTCAAATTACAGTTCAATCCTGTCGTTTATACACAGTTCGGGTCTTAAACCGGAACTATTTCTTCACGTTGCTTGGAAAATTGTTGGTTAAAAATGGGTCGAACCGCACAACGAATATTTTCGCCAATACACTGTTGTCATTGTCCACGCAAGGCGTTGATATTATTAACGTTTCCACCCATTTTTAAACCCCACAATTTTTATGAATACATTGTCTTGCAATATCCACCTTTTCTGTTTGTCACAAACTGAAATAATATTAACACCGTTTGCAAATAAGAGTGGGGGGGGGGGTAGCGCTACATGGGAAAGTTTTTAAACCAAAGGTGCAGGGACATTCTACTAATCAAGGCGCTTCAGGTTTACCCCCTGAGTACCCCCTGATTATGCCTACAAAGGTTGTTTTTAGGGTGCGGAAGTTGAAAAACCCTCGATTTTTTGCGATTTTTCGCAAAGTGTACCTTTTTAGCCCTACCGTATCTCGTAGTTGCACAGTTTCTGGAACCTCACACAGTATTCACGTGAAAGATCTTGCGGAGTTCTTTAAGGCCCTGTATCAATGAGCCCTTGCAAGGGGGGTTCCTGAGGCGCTACGACGCTAGTTAAAATTACTTTTTTTTTAAAAAAATTACGTTATTTTTTTAAACATTTTTTTGAGCTCATAAACACAAATTTTCGATTTTCATTTTTGGTTCTACAGGGGGGTTTTCGGGGTCGCTGAATTCGAATCTGATCTTAGATTTTTGCCCCGGGCATTTTTTTGCCTTAAAATTGGGCAGAAACACATTTTTTTGCGTTTTCCAGTGTTTTTTGGTTTTAATTTTTAATTTTAAGTGCGGATTTTTTTAACAAAGCTGTTTTACAACAGCCTTACAACCGCTGTATTGGAATCAGTTTTGATATTTTGCAACTGACCACTTGCCCACCCAAAAAATGGGTAAAAAGTTGATTTTTTTGCTTTTTGCACACGTTTTCGTTCCAGGGGGGGTTTCAAGATTGCTGAAATCGAATCTGACCTTAGATTTTTGCGCTGGGCATTTTTATTGCTCTAAAAATAGGGCAAAAACACATTTTTATGCGTTTTCCAGTGGTTTTTTGTTTTAATTTTTAGTTTTAAATGTAGAGTTGTTTAAAAAACAGTTTCATAACAGCCTTACAACCGCTGTATCTGAATCAGTTTTGATATTTTGCAACTGACCACTTGCCCACCCAAAAATGGGTAAAAAGTTGATTTTTTTTGCTTTTTGCACACGTTTTCGTTTCACAGTGAAAAAAATCAAGTTAGAAACAACTTTTAATTTTAATTTTTAGTTCTCCAGGGGGTTTTCAAGATCGCTGAATTTGAATCTGACCTTAGATTTTTGTCCCGGGCTTTTTTATTGCTCTAAAAATAGGGCAAAACACATTTTTATGCGTTTTCCAGTGGTTTTTTGTTTTAATTTTTAGTTTTAAATGTAGAGTTGATTAAAAAACAGTTTCATAACAGCCTTACAACCGCTGTATCTGAATCAGTTTTGATATTTTGCAACTGACCACTTGCCCGCCCAAAAAATGGGTAAAAAGTTGATTTTTTTGCTTTTTGCACACTATTTCGTTTCACAGTAAAAAAATCAGTTTAGAAACAATTTGTAATTTTAATTTTTAGTTCTACGGAGGGGTTTTCGGAGTCGCTGAATTCGAATCTGACCTTAGATTTTTGCCCTGGGCATTTTTTGCTCTAAAAATTGGGCAAAACCACTGGAAAACGCATAAAAATGTGTTTTTGCCCCATTTTTAGAGCAATAAAAATGCCCGGGGCAAAAATCTAAGATCAGATTCGAATTCAGCGATCTTGAAAACCTCCCTGGAAAACTAAAAATTAAAATTACAAGTTGTTTCTAATTTGATTTTTTTATTGTGAAACGAAAACGTGCGCAAAAAGCAAAAAAATCAACTTTTTACCCTTTTTTTAAGTGGACAAGTGGTCAGTTGCAAAATATCAAAACAGATTCAGATACAGCGGTTGTATGGTTGTTATAAAACAGCTTTGTTAAAAAAAATCCGCATTTAAATTTAAAAATTAAAACAAAAAACCACTGGAAAACGCATAAAAATGTGTTTTTGCCCAACTTTTAGAGCAAAAAAAGGCCCGGGACAAAAATCTAAGGTCAGATTCGATTCAGCGACCCGAAACCCTCTATGTAGAACAAAAAATTTAAATTACAAGTTGTTTCTAACTTGATTTTTTTCACTGTGAAACGAAAACGTGTGCAAAAAGCAAAAAAATCAACTTTTTACCCATTTTTTTTGGTGGGCAAGTGGTCAGTTGCAAAATATCAAAACTGATTCCAATACAGCAGTTGTAAGGCTGTTGTAAAACAGCTTTGTTAAAAAATCCACATTTAAAATTAAAAATTAAAACCAAAAACACTGGAAAACGCAAAAAAATGTGTTTTTGCTCAATTTTGAGGCAAAAAAATGCCCGGGGCAAAAATCTAAGATTATATTCGAATTCAGCGACCCCGAAAACCCCCTGTAGAACCAAAAATTAAAATCGAAAAATTGTGTTTATGAGCTCAAAAAATGTTTTAAAAAAGAAGCGTAATTTTAAAAAAAAGTAATTTTAACTAGCGTCGTAGCGCCTCAGGGACCCCCTTGCAAGGGCTCATTAATACAGGGCCTTAAAGAACTCCGCAAGATCTTTCACGTGAATATTGTGTGAGGTTCCAGAAACTGTGCAACTACGAGATACGGTAGGGCTAAAAAGGTACACTGCGAAAAATCGCAAAAAATCGAGGGTTTTTCAACTTCCGCACCCTAAAAACGACCTTTATAGGCATAATCAGGGGGTACTCAGGGGGTAAACCTGAAGCGCCTTGATTAGTAGAATGTCCCTGCACCCTTGGTAAAAACTTTTCCATGTATCACGGAATGTTCCTAGGGCCCCCCCACTCTTATTTGCAAACGGTGTTAAGCCTTTTCATGCCCTTCTGGCATTTTCCGAACTTGTATAATGACAACGCATTGCCATTGCAGGAACATCGAGTTTCAGCGACGAATGCGAGCTTGACTACGTCGAGGTCGACTGTCAAAAGGTCAGGTTTCCTGGTTCTCATTTTCAGCGCCCAGTTCATTCCATTGTACAAACCCTGTTTTTAACTGTCTCGTATTTGTTGATGACATACATTATCATTTGTTGTGTTGTTGTTGTCTGTGCAGAGCAATTTGTGGCAGAGTCTAACGGCCTCGGCCTATCTGATCGTGATGCGTTCATGTAATGCAAGCTCGCGCGAGAACGCACTCGGTTGTCTGATGACGCTGCGCCAGCAAACTACGGCCAACAACTACGGTCGATACGCACCGGCGACCGGCTGCCCCGCACAAACGCCAGTGCTGATCGCAGCATTCCACCAGAACATCAGTGACACGAAGTCGCAGCACGTCAAAAGTTCGTTCTCAGTATTCCGTACACAGTTGGCTGGCTTCATTTGAGTTGGGTGTGCCTTGCGTGCAGCCCACGGATGCAGCCAACGGGCATGCCACGTTGAAACCGCTGAACACGCAACAGCTGCAAGTCCCATACGCGCAAAAATGGCACTTACAAAATGACGGGCGAAATGGAGTATCGAACGAAATGCATGTTCTTGGAGCGATTCTTGCGCCATTACTTTATTCTATCCTTTGTTTGAACCATTGTGTGCTCCTTCATTTCTGTTCCGTCTAAGCATTTTGCCTTCTCTAAGCAAACATTTGTTTACCCTTTTTATATTTTTTCTCCACAGAGATCAGACTGCTCGCAAAGCGTTACCACGTGCGTGTGCTGGACGTTTGTCTCGACTTCACTGACAGCGTACGCGCGTTGCGGCGTCGGCTTATATGGGAACTGCATCCAGACGGAGGCTTCGGCAACGACGATGAATCGTCAGACGACGAAAACGAAGGCAAACTGAACCTATTGAACTCGAAACTGATGTGCAAGCTGCGTGGGCGACGCAAAAAATCACACTCTTGCGAAGATATTTTCACGGCTGCAAACAGGCAATCCTAACTTTTGTGATCATTGAGGTCAGTCGAATAAACTTACAACAAATAAAACGAAAGTACAGGGTGTCCCAAAAAACATGACAAAAGTAAATGTCTCGTACGGTCGACTGGTTGCAGGTAGAGCCATAAAATTTTAAACACTTATAGAACTAAGCTACACATTTTTTGTGTTCAACTTTATTCCGAAACTAGCCAATTGACCCGTGCCTACGGCACGGTTAGCTGATATCTGATAAATACAATTATTATTTTTGAATGGATTTTGCCCGATTTTGGCTTTTTGAACAGTGCTAAAAAAATGCATTGCATTTTGATTGTGAGCTGCTTTGGTCGTTACCGTTCAAATTATCAAAAACAATATTCTGATCGCGAACACTATCTTTACTGCATTCTGTTTTAAAATTAAAAACAATCTTTTTTAATCACTAATGGTCAATTGCTGTTCCCGTTAAAAACGATTTTAAAGTTAATTGAATTGAACAGACAAAAAGCAACGCTTTATTAATCATGCGGATGCGCGAGCGAGCGCAGCGAGCGGAGAGCGCATCACGCATAATATGAGCCGTTATACCCCAGCGCGCTTTTTTCAAAATTGCTCGCTGCCTCCAGCGAGCATAGTATAAGCCACAAACTTGGTTCCGTGCACACGAAACGAACACCCAAAGTTGTGCTTGGAGCCGTGAAAAAATTTTTATCCGACTACTTTTCATACGCTGTAGACACGAAAAACCTATTCTGAAATTTATGTTACTTATTTTCCTTGGTATTTTTTTTTCTGGTATGTAATCAACATGTGTTCGCCCTTTCAATTTTTACCTGCGACACTTTCGCAGTCGAACAAAAATGTTCCCTGGGGTAATTCCACCCGGAGATTTTGAAAATTGGGTTAATTTTTTACCCAGACCCTGTTTTTGGGTAAAAAATTGGGCATTTTTAATTGTTGGGAGGGTTTTCACCTGGTTTTAAGTGTTCGCCCTTTCAATTTTTAGCTGGGACACTTTCACAGTTGAACAAAATTGTTTCCTAGGGTAATTTCATCCGTAGATTCTGAAAATTTAGTTTATTTTTTTGCCCGGGCATTTTTTTGGGGTCAAAATTGTGCATTTTTTAAAGTTGGTAGCATTTTGACTGGGTATCAGTTTTTCACTCTTACAAATTTTGTCTGAGCTACGAAAAATAGGACAAATGTTTAGTCCGTAGGAATTCAATGCGCTGATCACGGATTTTGGGTTAGTTTTCTTACGTGAGCAACTCTAGATGCTGAATCGTGACGATATCGGGCGAATCGGCCGTGGAAATCGGCGAAATCGGTCCACGAACGAAAAACAAGAAAAGGGTGTTTTCCAGGGTAATTCAATGCGCCGATCACGAATTTTAAGTTAGTTTTCTTACGTGAGCAACTCTAGATGTTGAATCGTGACGATTTCGGGCGAATCGGCCGTGGAAATCGGCGAAATCGGTCCAGGAACGAAAAACAAGAAAAGAGTGTTTTCCAGGGTAATTCAATGCGCTGATCACGAATTTTGGGTTAGTTTTCACACGTGAGCAACTCTAGATGCTGAATCGTGACGATTTCGGGCGAATCGGCCGTGGAAGTTGGCGAAATCGGTCCAGGAACGAAAAAGAAGAAAAGGGTGTTTTCCAGGGTAATTCAATGCGCTGATCACGAATTTTGGGTTAGTTTTCTTACGTGAGCAACTCTAGATGCTGAATCGTGACGATTTCGGGCGAATCGGCCGT
Organism: Theristus sp. LFF4_11; assembly: GCA_030248135.1. Classification (NCBI taxonomy): domain Eukaryota; kingdom Metazoa; phylum Nematoda; class Chromadorea; order Monhysterida; family Xyalidae; genus Theristus; species Theristus sp. LFF4_11. Next base: position 36,858 of record JASANC010000480.1, on the reverse strand, counting down.
GGAAGTTGGCGAAATCGGTCCAGGAACGAAAAACAAGAAAAGGGTGTTTTCCAGGGTAATTCAATGCGCTGATCACGAATTTTGGGTTAGTTTTCTTACGTGAGCAACTCTAGATGCTGAATCGTGACGATTTCGGGCGAATCGGCCGTGGAAGTTGGCGAAATCGGTCCAGGAACGAAAAAGAAGAAAAGGGTGTTTTCCAGGGTAATTCAATGCGCTGATCACGAATTTTGGGTTAGTTTTCTTACGTGAGCAACTCTAGATGCTGAATCGTGACGATTTCGGGCGAATCGGCCGTGGAAGTTGGCGAAATCGGTCCAGGAACGAAAAAGAAGAAAAGGGTGTTTTCCAGGGTAATTCAATGCGCTGATCACGAATTTTGGGTTAGTTTTTTTTTACGTGAGCAACTCTAGATGCTGAATCGTGACGATTTCGGGCGAATCGGCCGTGGAAGTTGGCGAAATCGGTCCAGGAACGAAAAACAAGAAAAGGGTGTTTTCCAGGGTAATTCAATGCGCTGATCACGAATTTTGGGTTAGTTTTCTTACGTGAGCAACTCTAGATGCTGAATCGTGACGATTTCGGGCGAATCGGCCGTGGAAGTTGGCGAAATCGGTCCAGGAACGAAAAACAAGAAAAGGGTATTTTCCAGGGTAATTCAATGCGCTGATCACGAATTTTGGGTTAGTTTTCTTACGTGAGCAACTCTAGATGCTGAATCGTGACGATTTCGGGCGAATCGGCCGTGGAAGTTGGCGAAATCGGTCCAGAAACGAAAAACAAGAAAAGGTTGTTTTCCAGGGTAATTCAATGCGCTGATCACGAATTTTGGGTTAGTTTTCTTATGTGAGCAACTCTAGATGCTGAATCGTGACGATTTCGGGCGAATCGGCCGTGGAAGTTGGCGAAATCGGTCCAGAAGCAAAAAAAATCCCACAAGAAAAGGGTGTTTTCCAGAGTAATTCAATGCACTGATCCCGGATTTTGGGTTAGTTTTTTATGTGAGCAACTCTAGATACTGAATCGTGACGATTTCGGGCGAATCGGCCGTGGAAGTTGGCGAAATCGGTCCAGAAACGAAAAAGAAGAAAAGGGTGTTTTCCAGGGTAATTCAATGCGCTGATCACGAATTTTGGGTTAGTTTTCTTACGTGAGCAACTCTAGATGCTGAATCGTGACGATTTCGGGCGAATCGGCCGTGGAAGTTGGCGAAATCGGTCCAGGAACGAAAAACAAGAAAAGGGTGTTTTCCAGGGTAATTCAATGCGCTGATCACGAAATTTGGGTTAGTTTTTTTACGTGAGCAACTCTAGATGCTGAATCGTGACGATTTCGGGCGAATCGGCCGTGGAAGTTGGCGAAATCGGTCCAGGAACGAAAAACAAGAAAAGGATGTTTTCCAGGGTAATTCAATGCGCTGATCACGAATTTTGGGTTAGTTTTCTTACGTGAGCAACTCTAGATGCTGAATCGTAACGATTTCGAGCGAATCGGCCGTGGAAATTGGCGAAATCGGTCCAGGAACGAAAACAAGAAAATGGTGTTTCCCAGGGTAATTCAATGCGCTGATCACGAAATTTGGGTTAGTTTTTTTACGTGAGCAACTCTAGATGCTGAATCGTGACGATTTCGGGCGAATCGGCCGTGGAAGTTGGCGAAATCGGTCCAGGAACGTAAAACAAGAAAAGGGTGTTTTCCAGGGTAATTCAAGGCGCTGATCACGAATTTTGATTAGTTTTTTACGTGAGCAACTCTAGATGCTGAATTGTGACGATTTCGGGCGAATCGGCCGTGGAAATTGGCGAAGCGGTCCAGGAACGAAAAACAAGAAAAGGGTGTTTTCCAGGGTAACTCAATGCGCTGATCACGAATTTTGGGTTAGTTTTCTTACGTGAGCAACTCTAGCTGCTGAATCGTGTCGATTTCGGGCGAATCGGCCGTGGAAGTTGGCGAAATCGGTCCAGGAACGAAAAACAAGAAAAGGGTGTTATCCAGGGTAATTCAATGCGCTGATCACGGATTTTCGGTTAGGTTTCTTATGTGAACAACTCTAGATACTAAATCGTGACGATTTCGGGCGAATCGGCCGTGGAAATTGGCGAAATCGGTCCAGAAACGAAAAACCAGAAAAGGGTGTTTTTCAGGGTAATTCAATGCACTGATCCCGGATTTTGGGTTAGTTTCTTATGTGAGCAACTCTAGATACTGAATCGTGACGATTTCGGGCGAATCGGCCGTGGAAGTTGGCGAAATCGGTCCCAAAACGAAAAACAAGAAAAGTGTGTTTCCCAGGGTAATTCAATGCGCTGATCACGGATTTTGGGTTAGTTTTTTATGTGAGCAACTCTAGATACTGAATCGTGACGATTTCGGGCGAACCGCCGTGGAAATTAGCGAAATCGGTCCAAATACAAAAAACTGTGTTGTCCATGGTAATTCATTGCGCCGATCACGGCTTTTGGGTCAGTTTTCTTATGTGAGCAATTCTAGATACTGAATCGTGACGATGTCGGGCAAATCGGCCGTAGAAATAGCATAGGCGAAATCGGCCCAAAAAACGAAAAATGAAAACCCTGAGGTATCCGGGGTTTAGAAGAATGTGTGACCAACGAGATGTGAATTTGGTTCGACCTTCGGGACTTATTTAAAAGTCAGAATATTATCTAAAAATGCGGGAGACGCATATAAAAGGAGGAATATGGCTTTGTGTAAGCAGTGAGAGACTTGGCTCGACAACTCTTTTCAAGTCTCTGATGTGGTACACACGGATACAAGTACATAAAAGCCATATTTTTGCGCCGTTTATTCACTATTTCGGTTGCACATGTACTTTGTAGACAATTAAAACTTCAACATTTGCGGTATTTCGGGCATTTAGCGACCACTAAAACCACTAAAATAACGATCAGACTTCAGATCGCTGATACTGGTTTGCCCAGAACAAAGTGTATCGCAGAGGCATTAGGGAACGCCAGGTCTCCTTCTGTGGCAAAGGCAACGACTCACGGGACAGACAGTTTTGCCACTTGAGTTTGGTAAAAAGGCTGAAAATCAACGGAAGACAACACCTTTTTGTCACTGGTGCTGGTGTGTACACAGCGATGCGTACGTTAGCAACGATAAAACCACATGAAACAATGTTTTGCAGTCTCTGATTTTTCTGTTTTTGCACAGAATTTACAGATTGTTGATTTACAGAAGTTCTGCACAGAATTTGCACAGAATTTCGCACATGATGTGATTTCGAACTAAACTGGAAAGGACAGTGAAAAATAATTTTAAAACTGTTTTACACTTTTCAGTAAAACAAACGCGGCGCAAAAATATAGCTTTTATGTACTTGTATCCGTGTGTACCACATCAGAGACTTGAAAAGAGTTGTCGAGCCAAGTCTCTCACTGCTTACACAAAGCCATATTCCTCCTTTTATATGCGTCTCCCGCATTTTTAGATAATTCAACCCCCCCCCCCCCCCCCCCCCCTCCCCCCCTCCGCCCGTCCCTCCCCCCACTCCCCCTCCCCCGCCCCCCCCCCCCCCGCCCCCGCCACCCCCCCCCCCCCCCCCCCCCCCCCCCCCCCCCCCCCCCCCCCCCCCCCCCCCCCCCCCCCCCAAAACACAAAACACAAACACCCCCCCCCCCTTTTTTCAAAAAAAAAAAAAAAAACAAAAAAAATCCCCCCCCCCCCCCCTTTTTTTTTTTTTCCCCCTCCCCCCCCCCCCCCCCCCCCAAAACCCCCCCCCCCCCCCCAAAAAAAAAAAACACTAATAAAAATCCCCCTTTTTTTTTTCCCTTTTTTTTTTCTATTTTTTTATCTCAAATTTTGCTTTTTATTCAGTTTGTTAAATGATAAATCATTCAACCGGTTGGTTTATTTACTTTTCCCAGCTAACATTATTTTGTTTTTTAACTTTTCCCTTTTCAATAATCTGCATTAATTACATTTATTTAATAAACTTTTACTTTTCATGGTCAACAAAAATGTCGGCATTTTATACAACAACAAAATCGAATTGATTGCACCGTGTGAAAATTCAGTGAAGCACTGCAAATCGCCATCAACACAATGAAATAAAATATTGCTTGCTTTGTAAAAATCCGAACATGGCGATTATAGACGAACAATGCCAACGAATTTTTCAAATTGAACATTGTGTAACAAGTTTCAGTTGGACAAACGAACATACAAACAAGTACTTACATATGTACCTAATGTATGTATGCACGAAACCTTTTTTCGATAACACATTTGTTGAGAAAACCGGGGATAATTTGAGGAAGCCTGCATCTGGAAACCGTTTGAGGTGACGAATTTATTGCGTACGTATGACACTGCGGACAGCGTCGTTGTTGGTTGCCCGGTTTAATGATTTATGAATTTATGTACGCTAAATATAGCTCAAGTAAAATAATGCAAGAATAACGATTTGTAAGTTGAGTCAAGGACAAGTTGGAGGCAGCAGTGATTTGCATTATACGAACATTGTTGATTTCGTTTGCCTCTTGCAATCAGCAGTCACCCCGCTGGCCACCCACGTCATGGTGCAGTGCAAAATCGCATAAGTTTGATATCTTTTATGTCTTTTCGTGTCATCGGACGCATTGATTTCCCCATTTCCCATAGCTGTTGCCCTTCTGCGTTTGTTTCTGAAAACAAATGAAACGTAGTGTACTTTTAAAAATATTTCACACCCAAACTGCACAACGCATAAACGGAGTTGCATGTGGGTTGCGTTTGTGTTGTGTTGTGTTGTCGTGCTCAACCAATTTTGAGTTCGGGCATGCAGTATTTCAATCCACTTTTTTATTTCTGGCAGCTAGTTGGATCATTGTTCAGTTCGCTGTCGTTGTGACATCTTTAGCAGCGGAAAAACCAGCTCATGTGTGTCCCGCTCTGATTGGGGATTGTGAAGAAGGTGTCCCATCCAGAATCTCTTCACTTTAAGCTGCTAAGTTCGATAAAAGGAAGAATATTTTTGAAGCTAATTTTTTGGAAGCATGCCCCAAGTACAGCTGGTCCACGTTCTATTCATCAAATTGCATCAAATCTCTAGCGTTTGACCGCTGGAGTGCTCTTGATTTATGTTTCTCGTCAACGACAATTTCAATGTTCAATATGCGCATGTGTCCCACAAAAATTCCTCTTGGCCGCTTTTCCAACGGTCACCAGGCACAGACATGCTTTAATTAACAAATCGAGACAATGGCGGTAGCCCTCAAAAATGCATATTTTATGTTTCACTCAGTGGCACACATATTGGCGTTGAAATACGCGGCTGGTTGCCTATAATTGTACAACATTATTCACTCACTGCTTTTCACAATATTCACTTTGTGTAAATACCGACCAGTGTGTTTTCAAAACGCAGCTACCACAACATCAACATTATAATTGTTGATAATCACCACAAAAATTGACACGCCCCTCAGTGGTGAGCGTGTTTTTGCACATGAGATCACTGATGCATACCGAACGGCTAATCGGTTGAATCCCATGAATTAGCGGGTGCAATCCTGCTAACATCATCGTGGTGTTGCCCCATGTGCGATTTATGACAGCGCGTTCGTGTGGTTAGATCTCTCGTTTTGAACTGATTATAAGCGCAATAATGTTGCCTGAAAATATGTTCAGTGGCTTCTATTGTTGTTTTGGGCCAGCGCCAGCGGGGCGCATGTTTTGAGCGTGCCGTGATTGTGCATGCAGAGCTTTTCTTGGATTTCGTGTTATTTCCGACCGCACAGTTTGAACAAAGCCCCGATTGAGTGAACGTCGTATGCACGCGCATGGTGTAATCTTATTATAGTGTGATCATTTTCTGCAATCCTTTGTAATTCCATGTAGTAAATTAATTCATTGAACAAACATCGTGTCGCGCTCGGCATAGACTACACTGAACATAGACAATATGCAGGATGGGCAAAGAGACTCAGTGGAGTTCCAAGCATCACACTAAAACCCGCTGCATAATTCTTGGATTAAATGGGTTTTCCATGGTTTTCAATTGGTTCGATTTCGGTGAAGCAACGCGTGAGAAATGGAATATGTCCGATTTCCAATCGAAGTGCACTGTGGACGATTCTGAAATGTTTGCACATTATTGAGCAGCGAGCACACATCGATATGCATGTATGCAATGTTGTGTGAAATTTGGATTTATTGCAAATGCCGCTTTCTATTTCTATCTGTTTACACTTCCTCGGCGCTGTTCAGGTCGTACGCAAATGAATCCATTTATCAAGAAAAGATTTCAAAACTCACGATTAAGCAACGCATGTTGTTATACACGATAAGACGAGCGCAATTGCGTTAATGAACAATAAAATAGCATCAAACAAGCAATTTCAAATTTCATAGCACTTTCGCACGTTCTTACGAGTGCGAGGTACATTCAGTTTTGTGTTTCCTTCCGGATTTCTCATGTTCAATATAAACGATGACGAACGATCCGAGGGATTTACAAAATTTCCTTTTCAAGCACCCGTTTTAGAAATTTCCAACACTGCTCAGAAAAGGCGGTGTAGTGTTCGGTTTCCCCATGATACAGCCATCCTTGGCCGTGCGAAACACAATCAATCATCAAATTTTCACCTCATCATACGCATTCGACCGTTTTAGACGCCAGTGTCTGACTGAGCTTTTCGTTGGTCACATGAATCCCTCATTCGTGCTCTTTCGGTGCAATCATAAACTGTTTGAAGAAAGCCTACAACGTTTAGCCATCGAATCTGAAAGCCCTCCTAGCCCACCCAAACAGCCCAGGAATCTCATGAGCGTTGACATTCATTAACTCTCAGTTTTCCAACGGGTTATTTATTTTTCATTCAAGGTTTTTTCATTCAAACATAAATATCGAAGAGCAGGTTATTTCTAGCCATCGCTTCTGTTTCTCTCATAATTGTCACGTCTAAACGTTCATTGACTTTAACGTTTAGTTTTTTCTAAACAATAAAAATGCTTTTTTAGCTCAAGAAAAGAGGGTCGGACAAAACGATCTGACATAATTTTCAATATGTGTCCTCAACGTTAGCAACCAGGGCTATGGACTAGTATACAAGATGTAGAATGTGGAAAAAACCGAAGACCAGAAAAAAATCAGTCGGCCACCATCGCAACAGGTGCCTTGGAGCTGGAGCTGCTGTTGCGGAAGAGTGAGCACGCACGGTGCTAGGGTTAACTGATGTTCTTTTCAATATTCAGCATTTGATTGCACTGTGATGCACTCGCCATAACAGAACATTGTTGCCCAAATGTTCGTTGGTTCCGATGAGCAATGTACACAAGGCATGTGTGCCTGCTCTCTGCTGCTTGAGTGAATCTTCATTCAAGACCTTGGTACCTTATGGTGCCACCACCTGATTACAACAGCGTACGATGCATCTTTTCCGTGCATTCTTGTATGCCTCTGTGCTCCGGGCTTTCGACCGCTTGGCTCTCTAATTCTCGGTCGCTTCTGCGAAACCCTCATTTTGTCTCGTATATACTAACATGTGTCATGTAGTACACCCGTTGTAGTTCGTGCGCCTGTCCAATTTGTGAACATGCCAAATATTTGGCACCAGCCATAGTGACTAGTAGCACGTGTTACGAGATGGGTTCGTTTGCGGATGGGCCACTTTAGGCGTTAGACTGACAGACAGCCGCTGACAGGCTGCTGCATGGCGCCAAGCAGCCAGCAAGCACAGCAGGGCTGTATGCTGAGTTGCGTTCGTTCGGAACGCCTGTTGACAAGCCGCAAGCGTCACACACGCTAAATGCTGCGATTTGTGGCCTTGGCTTGCACGCGTGTGCCTCATCATGGTAACCAGTGTCGTTGAATTCACACGCAACAAGTGTTTAGACCACATTTGCGCTCTTGGTACCTGCACAAAGTGAAACATACTAACTTATACAGTAGTATAGAAGAGTTTACTCAGGGACATTGGAAGGCAAATTCTAGTTCCACCACCAGTTTCACCGGACTGTTTGATGCTTTGTTGTGATGCAACAACCGACAACATGCGATGCTTGCACGCGAACGTTCACTTATTCACTTATAACAACACAAAATACGCCATTTTTTCACTTTGGTCTGAAGCGACCGTTTTTTGCGCTCAACCAGCACGCCGTTGCTATATTACCATGAGCTTGCTGCTATATTATCATTATTAAGATTATATGTAACGTATGAGTGTACACACGTGTTCACAAGCATCTTTTGCATGAGTTTGTGTTGGCAGCATCAACCAAACGGGACCAGTCCCATGGCGCTCATGCTATCTGATCGATATATTAACTAGAATGTGCACGCAGACGCACGGCGCTCAACAGCGGCAAAAAACGACGCAAACGGCACGTGTGTGCACGAAGACACAGTTTTTGGTATATACTGTATCATCGTTGTCGCGTCAGCCAATGTCTGCATTCACTCTGTGTCCTTGTGCTGGTATCTCCGTGTTCTGTCTCTATATTTGTCGTACGAACACGTTGTTAAGATATGAGAAGCAACCAAGAAGCAAACCAGAAGCGGCGTGCGCGTGCCGACAAATATTGCTGGTCGCCTGTAGCACTCTCTTGGGCGCACATGACGCATCTGCTTGAAATCGCCCATCTCGTCTGTCCGTTTTTATGCACTCCCACCACCGCAGCAACTGTGTGTGTTTTTTCTTCTTCCAGACACATGCGCACAACGCGGTGCACAAAAAACATCAGGCTTATCAGGCCAACCAAAAAGCATTTCATTGATATTCATGTGATTACACTAGTCGGCCCACAAGGACACTATCCGGAATGACTTTTTTGGCATTGCAGTCCCATGTAGATACACTTTTTCAGTCTTTATAATGCATCTCTCATAGTGAACCATTGTGATGCGGTGCATATCATGGCGGTTTGATCAACTGCAATACAGCTGCGCGGTTTCAATGTTGAGCATTACATGTTTTTATAGCATCCGGCGTACACACAGTAACGTGATAAACGTTGGTGCTTACAAATGACACGCGCAAATTTACGCGAGGCGGAGAACCGCTTCCATTGTGAGCTTGATATAAATCGTGGCATAATTTATGTGTAGCTCGAAAATATCTTTTCTATGGAACCAATCTCAAAAGGCCGATACGCGCTGTGACCCAGGGTGCAACCACTAGCTCACACCGCATGCCCAGTGAGGACTTGACCCCGTAGTAGTCTCGAAGCAAATTTATCGACTTTTGACAAGCGCAAGTGTATGCAAATTTTGTTCGAGTCTGATACCTTCAAAGGAGGCCGTCTTTGTCGTCCTATGAACGGCTTTTTGAGCCCCTTTAGCCGGTCCCGATTTGACTTGAGCTTACATGTTTAACGTAAAGCTTTTTAGGGTTGGCGGTGATTGCCCATAAGCCTGTGCGGTATCATACAATTTGCGGGCGACATGTTTTTGCGCTTTTTACTTATTAGCGTAATACGACTGAATTATAATGTATCCCAGACACAGCACACGGTGCCGGTGTGTTTATGTTTGTAATACATATGTTCGGCGGATTTTGTTTGATGTCGGTCGCTCGTATGATTTGCGAAATTCGTTCGCTAGAATGTTTTCTATTTTTAATGTAATTTTGGTGATAGATTATTGTGCTATTATAATATGCGTTGAGAGATGCGTAACCGATATGAATATAAAGGTGTGTCTGTGCTTGTGTGTCATAAACGCACGCAATGTACGACGACCATCCGTGTGAACAAAACAGTCTTGAGAAAGTCGTCTGTTGTGTTCATCAAAAACTGTCTTTGCGATTTCTTTTTTTTCAGTGAATTAAAATTTTCATGGTGTAGAACTTTCGTATTGTGGTATTGCGATGTTCAGTACAAATCTACTGCGTGTAAGTTTTGTGTTTTTTTACAAAATCTGTTTTTTGCGCAATACTGCGACATTCTTGTTCAACTACACTCCTTGACGATTTTTATAAAGAAAAAAAGATATGACAAAAACTTGTGCAAAAGCTTGTCTGCAGGCGACAGAACCAATGTTGTCCTTGTAGTGGCTGTTTGCTTTTTCATCAGTGTTTGGCATGGCGCCGCCACCTTACTCTTGTTGTTCTTTGGCGCAACCTTAGAAAACGTGTGTGTGACCACCACACCCCCGCCAAAGTAACACTACCGTTGTGCGATCTGCATTCGGTTCTCATTTTCCTTTTTATGCTGCTGCTTGCTGCTCATTTCTATCCAAAGAATATTTATCCCTGGATTTAAAAACGTAGCGAGCAGAGGCGAAAGAAAAAGATTCGCGTGTTCAGCCCTGTGAATAAATAGGCTGTATATTTTCGAGCATGTTTATACGCACAATGTACGGTGGCCCGTATGGGTTTTGTTCTCATTCGTGCCTTGCCTTCCTGGCGCGAACTCTGTTTGTATTCGAGTCTGGTCGTTTTTGTTTGTTCGTTATTTTATCGCTCGTGGAAATGTCGTTTAAGTCTGCCGCTGCTTCTTGACTTTTGTTTTTGCCCTCCTGCATAGGTTTCTGAGGTGTAGGTATACTGTTTTTAGGCAACTCCTCGGAGAATCGCGTGGACACACACCACGGCCACCATGCCAGCTTTTTCGAACGTATCGGTTAATATGGCGACTCCATCATGATCCACGGTCCCCTTTTAGTTTCTTTGTGTCAGTTACCGACCGCACAAAGTTATTCTTTTGCTGTTCAGTTCAAGCGCAGGGACCATTAAATAAATGAAACTTAATACCACTAAATTATGTTTGGACATACAATTAATGCCTATGTGCACTTGTTTGTTCTTGCTTCCGGACTGGGGCTACGGCTCAGCAGTTTGCATGAGCACTCTTGTTCGTTCAAATGGTCAATTTTCACGGCCAGTGATTATTCTTTTGAGATCAGTGGTGTTCTGTTTTCAGTGAGACCACGGTCGACATACTGGCTTTTAGTGAACGTTATTGTCATGATTTTTTCGTTGTTTAAAATGTCTGCTTAATTCGGCAATGCCCCAAAACTCTTTGGAACACTCAATTAGTGATTTTGTTTTCCAGTCTTTTCTTCAAGAGATGGTTTATATTGGGATATTCACTATACTGGAATACGCACCTGGGACCACAATTGTTTTCTTTTATTAACAAACAAATTTCCACAAAAAACAGATGTACATGTGAACATGTACGTACCAATGTACACTTTAAACCATAAAAAAAATCTTAGCAGGACACTATGTCGCAGATGGGATACGCTGCAACACATCCAGTACCGCAAAAACTTATAAACTTTTTTTTTAAATAATGTATCTCTTCCACATTATTGCAAACAAACGTGTAAGCGGATTTGCCAGAACAAGACACTTGTTTTGTCCCTAAAATACTATAAAGAATGCATATGCTGCCAGACATCCCGGCTTTACGTTGCATCGTGGCCATTGTGATTTATAGCTGAGATCGAGCTAATAGTTGATAGTTAGCTGGGCGTATCCTGTGATTACATTGAGACATTCACAACAGGGACATAGTGTTATTGTGTGTGCGCCTGCTGTTGCCGCTTGGCGGAGCAAGAGGAAAGATGTCACAAATTGTTCACCAACTTGCGACTAAACAACTGTGTGTGCTTCGGCTACTTTGCAGCAACAGTGACTAGGTCAAACATCAAGAGGATTTGCAATCCAGCCAATGTCATGTCCATGGAAGAACGGCGAGTCCCTGCATGCAAGCTTATAGACACGACCAAGAAAGTAGCACCAGAGCTGGTTCACTCTCGCAATCGTTTCAAGCGCTTGCCTGCATGCTAACAGGCTTACACTTGCTGCTTGTTACAGCAAGTCCCCAACGCTGTTGCCCACTTGCAAACACCACAACACTACCAGTGCGTTTGCCTGGCGCACTTCTTGGTTAAAACTGTGTCAAGAGACCAGCAGATATCGTTCTATGTATGCGCATGCGGCGACACATCTATCAGGCGCGGTGGGCCATTGCCATTGTGGGTCTAACTTCTGTTCGGAAGTCAATACTATTAGGATGTTTATAGTTTCTGAGTTCCAATGGTTCAACAACCAACAACATGGTGTGTACTGAATGTTTATGCACACATTGGGCATGTTTGATGTTGTTGTACGTGCGAACGGAACGTGATGATAGTAAACTCACGTCACGCCGTCGGACACAACTCTATGTTTGTTTGGTTGTTTGTTTGAACGTTTCATCGTTCTCGTTTAGGTAAGCTTTTTTATACAACAATGAACTTGTGGCATTTCCCAAATCCAGCACAAACTGGTAGCAAATTGTCTTTCTTAAGTTCTCCGTTTTATCAGATAGTTTGAGTTATCGATACATACATGACATTTGATTTCACACATGTATGTGGTTCTCACCACCAAACCGGTCATCTGAATTGACATTATGTGGTGGTTTCAACTGGTTTGTTATTGAAATTGTGCTGTTTGACATTTGTCAGTTGCCGCTTTTGACGGTTTTGACAGTGGCACGTTAAGTTTTCAGGCTTCATACGCAATGAAGTGGGTTTAGTTTAGAATGACGTTTTATGACAAACGCTAATTGTTGAAGAAAATCTCAACTTTATGGTTATGATAATTGTCGGTCACTGTGTCAAGTCAAGTGTCACTGTCGGTTATACCCTTGTCGTTGTGAGCTTCAATTATATTGTTGTTGAATTAAGCTCTGACGCGCACGAGGCTGTGCGACATGCCGTTTCTAAAGCAATAAACATAATTCTTTCGTTTGTGCGACTCTCTCATCTGAGCCGCAATATTTATTTACAGGTTTAGGTTCAGCACCATGTACTGATGTACAGACACACTTTTGATTCGAACAATAATGGCTTCTGCGAAATTGAAAATCAAAAACGTGATATCAATTTTTTTCGCGGACCGCATGGATTTTCATCGCGTGACATCTCAGCGAACCACGGTTCTGATTTATCGCTGCTCTATCACTGCCGCCTGTATACCCTAATTTTTGTGCGACGCTTGTCGTTGTTTCACAACATTGCTTAATGTCACAATGCAAACAAACCATTTCCTGTTCAAAATTCGATAGGACCACTAACTTGGACGTTGTCAATACAGACATGAGGGCGTCTGTGTTCCGGTCACCAGTGGAACTGAGACACTGACAAAGACAGGCGGCAACCAACTGCCATATGTCTATGTTGCATTCTGTTTTGTGATTATTTTCATTGCCACCAATGTTTATGCGACTCTTTTATCATTGGAAGACACCAAAACTACATAGCACATTCAACGACCGTTTTTGAAACAAAATCACTTTCTTGGGCAACGACTTCATTTTGATTTTATTTTGATTCGTTCGCTTTAACGAGCAGCAACGACAGCAGTGCTGACCAGTGACTGTTTCTGGTGTTCCATCTGTTCGTAATAATCACCACCAAACACATAAACATCAACTACAGCAAACAAGCGTGGGCTCCTGTTCCTTGGTGCTATGCTCCGTTTTCGTTTAGTCTGTTATTTGTTTGTTTGACATCAACATCAACCACAATAACATAACATCACACATGTTTGTCTTAATTCCTGATATAATAATCGCTGCGCAATCATTTACTTATTTATTTATTATTTCCTTATTGTTCTGGCTAGACGGCCTTTGATGTGTTGATCCGATATGAATTATTTGCACGCTTAGCTGCGAATTGTTTTTTCTTCAATCGGTTGTTTATTCATAACGGGGTTGGTTGCCTGCCCGTACGCATTATTCACACTGGTTTGAAAATTCAAAATTTCAAGTGGCTATTTAAAATTTTTTTGTTTTTTTGGCTTTTAAAAGCCAAACAAAACATAAAACAGTTCAACTTGGAATCGTTTTTGAACTGAATGGCCGATGACACGAAAAACATCTGCGTCAGATTACGTCAACTCAAAGCGAAACACCAATTGCAAGCGTTCATTAGGCGTTGCCCGCTGCTTTTTTCGTTACAATAAAACGACAAATTTAGTTACTCTCAGAATAAAAGTGAAGTCCTATGTATTTTGCGGCGCCTCTTACTTTCCATTTTCATAAATCATAATTTCTCCCTGCATATTGGGCAATCACACGATATCAGGTTTTTTCTTTTCGTTTGTTACCACCAAAACTACTCTCGCAATTTCCCTTTGTTCCATTAGTGACGTTTTCTAAACATGTAAATGTCGATTCGTTAACCAGACTGTTCTATTTTGGTTGTTTGTGTGGTTCAAAAAATTGATAGCAATGAATCATGGTGCTACTTTAGCTCTCACAGCCTTGTATCCATCTGTACCACACGTGTGCTACCCGAAGCAACACAAGCATTGGCGACATTACATCAACCATGAAGACGAACGTTTTGCATTGAAAACTAGAAACGCTAATCAGTCATTGTACAGCTCCTTTTTGTCATGTCCTGTGCCTCCACGTTTTTACTGTTAGAACAAAATTTTTTCTTGTCTCCATATAAACTCTATTGAAGATGGTGCACAAAAAGTTAAACAAAAAAACGATTTGTCGTCGCACGAGCGTTCCAGCACAATTTGATGCATTTGTGTTTGACTTGGGTGTCTTCCGTCGAATGTCACGAAATTCCGCCTCAGCTCAGGCTGTTTATTGCATGATGATGATACACATGTGCAAAACTCGTTCAATTGGGCAGCGTATAGCAATCGTATGGTAGTCCTGGATGTCAAAAATCTACAGTCCATATACAACAACTCCAAGCTCCCCACCACCAAAAAAATTACAAACTTTTGACATTGCCTGTTCCCAAAGGGACACACCGGGCTGACACATAAGATGTGTGCCAGGACACCGTGTTTTTACAGCAATTTTGTTACTCTCTGGGTAACCCCTATGCACACGGTTTTGTTTTCCATTATTCAGAAAAGTTTCCTGCTTTGAATTCCACCTAACACACATTACGTTTCGTTTGTTGAAGACACTAATTGCTGACTAGTCATTCATGTCCAATGCCCGTCGGGCGAGTCCGGTTCCGTTTCAGAAATTAACCTTGTCTTGTATTCAACGTCCGTGTCCAAGTTTTTAACATTCGTTTTACTCAGCGTGTACTCGGCCTCGGCTGGCTAACCCTTTTTCTGCTATCACTACAAATGTCGCTGCTTTCGTTGTTTCGCAGTTTGCTTGCTCCTTTAAGGCGATAATACGTACATGAATGAGTACTACAGTGTAGCATAGCATGTGCCACGTCAGTGTGGTTGTTGTTTTGTGCATAAAGTTAAATTATATGGCAGGGAACAGAGTTAGATCAACGTTTCTAAAGGGAACGCATGAACTTGGCAGATGGCGACATACAGAATTGTTCATTTTTCTATAACCGACAATGCCAGCCGATAAAAAAACAAAGTTCTCAGTATTTTATGAATTAGCTCACATCAGTTTGTTCACCTCATATTTGACTGCTCAATACTCAGTTTTGTTTGTGATAATGTAATTTCAGCTGATACTAACAACTCGCACCATTTACTGCGACTACATTGTGTGCTTTTGAAATGAATTTCACAAAATTATTATACATACCGCGATGCAATAAATTTTATTGTCATAGAGGCAAAACCATGCTAACAAAAGTACGTTTTGACAGAATATAGCTAGCCTGATTGAGGTTATTGGTTGCTTTGTGACCATCATCGCTGCACACATTTTGTATGGTTAATGCTTTGTGTTAAAAATGTTCACCGTTTGAATTGAAGTCGCTGGTTTATTACCGGTAACAGCAGTTCACATCTCAACTTAAAAATTCTGCGATGCTGCCATGTCGCTGCAGTCGAGTTCCATTCCATTGCTTCAGTCAGACAATAAATAATCGTTTGTCGTCACGTGTTTTGTTAAGCGGGTGCAAAAACAACACGTCACCAAGTCATAAATTATGGACGATCCGGAATGTGAATTTTGAAATAGCTTCTCACGACCTACGCACACCAAGACCAAGTGTAACGACAACTGTGCCTATTCATTTTAGGTGCTGATTTGAAAGCGGTCAGTGCAAGCGCCTAAAGAAAACATAAAAGTAAAAAGCGTTGCCTTCAAATGTCGACTTGTTTGTGGAGTCAAAAAAGTGTAACTAAAAAGTGAGAACATGTTGCAACAGCAACAAAGTCGTACAGGTTATTCACGATGTTAGCCATAAAAATGCTGTTTGCATCAAATTTTGATCTAACGTAGGCGCGAACATAAAATTTTTGCGTTAGACACGCATGGCTCACTAAACAAACCAACTCAATGTATACAAAGCGTTCATGCCATGTTTACACATTGTTTATATCTTGTTGTGCCGTTATCTGGGAACTGGATTTCCTTGTACATATGCCTGACCCTTACAATGTGTCGAAAAATCAATCAATCAAGTCATGCCACACCTGATTCGTGAAACAACATCGCCATATCGATGTAATTATTTAGACAAGAATAAAAAAGCTGACACAATTAAAATTGTTTTCTAAGCATTGTTACCTTTTAACAGTGCTACCGATCTTTGGATTTGTATCCAGTCTTGTTGCATGATGATAATTTTTTTTCACAGTGAGAATAATTTTTTAACGATCTTCAACCAAAAGATATAACCGCGACTTCAATGATCTTGTCGGTTAAGAATTTTATAAGATCCATATTTATGTATCTGAACGTGCTGCTTAGTTTTTGGTACGTTCAGTTTGGGGCTGATTCATATAACCCACCGATTTATTTTTGCCGCCACGGTGTTCTCATCAAACGCTGTTTTCAAAAGAAGACCTAAGATTTTCCACATTCAGCAGCGCACACATCAGCGTCGATCATTCTTTTTAGTGCATATTACTTTAAAGAGTTCATTTGCGTTTACAGGAAATCAACGCTTATCTTTTCTGTTTTCGTTCTGTTTCAACAATAGTATGTTTACAAGTATAAACAAGGCCGCATCGTTTTCATTCCACTTTGTCAACCACTGTTGTCGTTCAAGTAATGAACAACAAACAGCCGTTCTTACAGACGTACGCATGTACGGCACGTCAGGTCACTTTAGGTCTCGTGTTATTGCATACTACCGTTTTTACCTGACGTACGTCGACGTACGTTTGCATACGTCAGGTATATAAACGGGCCTGGACACGTCGCGTCATCGTTTATGCATCCGTATCTGTCTATACGTCGACGCACGTCGGCCTATCGAGGCATAAACGTGCACGAGTTCTAAAAGCCGACGTCGGATGACGTGACTTGCCGGATTGTTCTTTTTTGCTGCATAAATGATGACGTGACGTGACGTGCCGATGCAAATGCGAACGGCTAAACGGGCCTATAATGCGTGAAGCAGAAGTGGCATTCAACCAATATAATGAAAATTAGAGGTTTTCATATTCATTGCGGAAACTACTCAAACGCCCAAAAGTAATAGCACCACACACACACCTACAACCTGCCTTGTTTTCATGTCTACAGTCTCATCGTCTATCATATCCGATATATACAGCTAGCATGTCACAAGGCCTGTTTGATCCATGCCCGATCCTTTCCAGCCAAGTCACCTTCAAAAGAATGCATTCAAAATAGAAAGTCACCGCAGTACCCGCGATATTTGTTATCTTCCGTTGATTTTCGAGATCTGTTGTTTTTAATGTAATTTTTTACCTAGTCACACCAGTCACAACGTAGTTTACTATCAATGTATTTCAGTTGTGAAGAACCATCAGGACCAAAATAGATTTTTTTTGCAATGACTGTTGCAAAAAACGCTGTAATTACGAAACGCGTTCAAAAGCAGCTGGAAACTGCATAAGTAGTACGAAGGGCATTACTACGAGCAAGGTGTGCCGTAGTACTCCGTATAATTAAGGGCCGTAAGTGAGCGTCAGATACAAACGTGTTATGGTGACGTGCAGGCATGATTTATTGGTGCAAATGAAAAGTGGCAGCACACATGAGCTTGTATAGTGGTGCGACTGGACGCGCTGAATACTTTGGCGAATGATTATTGGCACGCGACACACCACCACCACCGCCACACGGACTTGACTGAAACTGATCAGCTACAAACATGGCACATGCGCAAGCCTGTACATATATATTATATGTTATATGTTATGTGTCTATCTCTGCTGCTCATGTGACAACATGACGAAAAACCAACAAAATTGCAGTGGTTACGTTCGAACGTGTATTCAACGACTGATCTCATGTGCGCTCATGGCCACCTGTTTCACTGAGCACACATATAACCACTCGCTGTTATCGCTTAATCAGATCTGTTCTACGACTGATTCCAAACGACTCACACGCACTAAACAACAGGCACACTGACACTGACAAAGGTCTGCATCACACCGAGTTGTGCAATAAATTATGTTGTGATAATAACTGATAAGTGTTATTGTTGACGCTTGATTGTCTGCAAGCAGAAGATCATCATTCATTTGAAGTTTCATTCATTGGTCACATGCTCAGACATTTTCACTCCAATAAATGCCCATTTTTGTTTTCAGGTGCTCCCGTTCGCAGGTGTGAAAGTGAATTGAACATATTGAACACCAAAAAGACAGCTGTTCATGACACACATGTTGACATCAATCTTCACAAACAATCAACAGCGGTTGGATGGAGCCTCTGACATTTTTTGACTAATTATCAGCCTTTACCAGACTATTACCAACTACAAATTAACGAATTTGGTGCTACATGCAGTAATTCAGCACTTCCTTGCTGCATCGTCTACCGAACATTCATTATCTAAATAAAACTAGCTGCTAAACAGTTCCACATTGGTGGACAGGTCTCCTCTGCATGGATGACAACAGTGGTAAGTTATTTTGACCATGTTGATGATTTGCTTCATTGTAAATGTTATATCTTTGTACGGAATGAATTTTGTTTTTGGCCTCATATTGGTAATCGCCGTTGTTAGTAAATAGCCGCCAAGTTTAGTTAAAACATCTTATTTTTCAAAACACACGTAACGAACAAACCACATTTTTGGAACAGAAACTGAATTGCATCTGCAAAACACGTATGTACGCCAATGTACGTCAGTGCGTGTGGCAACACATGTTACTTTTACACAGGCCACGTAACTCAAAATTACTATAAACGTCTAATTCATCAACTTTTGTCAGACAAACTACCGAAAACCGATTGATTCGGAATCTCAGCTACACGTAATGCACTGGGCAGACAACCAGAAAATTAGCACGTCACGGACAAACGCAAAGAACTTACTGAATAAACAGTAAACTTGTACTTGTCAAACAGCATCGAGCAGTCAACGAAGCCACGGCACAATTGCCACCTGTCACTGGCTCATTTTAAACAAAACAATTGTGGCTCTGAGCAACCAAAAATTCGGATTCGGAACGGAGAGCAGTGCCACTGCTGCAAAGCTCAACATCGTATGTACATTTACTATTTGTTTTTTGCACCCGCTACAAGAAAAATATAAATAAGACTACAAACCAGGCAGTTGCCATTGCCAGATTCCACAACATATCAGCAGATTTTTTCAAAAGTGGTTAATGGGAAAAACCCTTGTTGGTATCTTTCAAAATTGGAGTTGCTGTTTTCTCAGGTTTGAGCAACAAACACCAGAACAATAATATTTACAGCCTCTTTCACACCCTAAACCAAAAATCATTGGTAGTGAAATCGGAAAAGCTAAACATTTTTAGCTTTCACGCCATCTACTAAAAAGACAGCACCATTTTATTGATACTCACGTAGCCTACCATTCCATTCATAACACACTTACATCACAAAACTGTTTTTACAAAATTTTCAGTTAGATTAGGAAAGATGTTGAATGTGGTGCAGTGCCACTATGTTACGCGTTAACATTAAGGATCATATAAATGTGCTTATTGTTAAAAAATTTTACGCACCGGCACCCGAACTCTTTGTCTTCAAAAAAATCCCACCACAACATACAAATTTCTAAATTGAGATTTTTACCGTAGTTTTGAATATTGTGTATTCGTTCAACTGACGTTAAACAATGTTTGTGGTCCAGTGAATAGTTGTTGCTTGTGAAGATAATCATGCAGTCGCATTTCAGTTTACAAGTGAAACTAAACACACTGAAAAACAAATATTCCGAATATGACATTGAAGAAGTTACCACAAGTTTACTAATCGATCTTATGACGCATACTTTTTGTTCAATAATTCGTCGATCACATGAATATTCAACGATCGCATTTAACGAATGAAAATTCTCACTTAAAGTTGAAATATCAATTCAAATTTTCCGACTTCCTATCTTATTCCATCCTTTCCGACAAAGATTCCTATTTCCAATTTTTTTCGTAATACATAGTTCTTCTCCGTACCCAAAATATCAGTCTTGGTTTGAGTCATGTAGTATTGCATAATTCCGCAATAGTTCTGAACACTCAAAATTGCATGGTCCATTTGACATGGCACTCACACAGCGGGCACAAACGACCCATGGTGCTTTCAGGACACATCTTTCCAACTGGCGTTGCCCTGCAAAGGTCTCTTTGTGCATCTGTACGCTATCTCTATGAGCTTCATCGTTCATACTTCTTCTGTCCTCCGATTCTGTTGAAATCTTGCTGATGCCGAGTGGATTTATAAAACTCCTTATTTGAATCAAGAATTGCGCACAATAAAAGGCAGATTTGATATGCGCAGCTTATCGTGCAGTCAAGCTGTTGTTTTATTCGCATCACCACCATACCACGAGCACGCACTGGTCTATCAGAAGCTGCAACAGCTTTGCCACTGACCATATGCGCCACAGTTACAACATGTGCGCTCAGCATTGAACATCTTTGAATTTTCGTTCTAAGGGAACCCCAGCATGTCTGATAGGGCTTCTACCATTTACGGAGTCCAAGACTCCCAGGATGGGGCTGATTTTAAAAAAGTTGTTTTTGATGAAACGAAAGCTAAGTATGGTCAAGTGGCTGAAATTTGTTTTACATCATCGCTCTGTCAGTTTTTCAAGGGTTAGCATTTTTTACTGATTTATGAATTATTTCAAATCCAAGTCAAAAACTCCAAGAATGTATTCTCAAGAGTCCGCAAGAGACTAGCCACCTGTGTTGAAAAAGTTTATTGACCGTCAGTCAGGTGTTAGTTCAACAAGAAATCTGGTCACGTTGAAATACAGATTCTAAATAAACATCGTGCTTTCGTTCCGCCCCAAGAACATTACAAATGTTTATCTGCTGACAAGAATTTTTTTGAAAACGTCAGCTATAAAACATGGCAACATCAAGTGACGGATCTGATAGCTCATGCTGGCACATTAGCAAGGCATTTCATCGTTTGCCAGCCGACAATTCTAGTGAAGCAGACAGTCGAAAACTTAGTGGTGCGTGTGCCGAGAACGCAATTGCATGCATATAGCGTAACATCGAGCCTGACATGAGACACCCACTCATACAAGTTCGTATGGCAAGTGTTGCTATCATGGACAGCCGTTTTGTTTCTCTCTTTTGCGTCTGCCTTTTCACTTCTTGTTGTATTTTCTTTGCTACTGGCATTGTTTTGGTCGACTCAAAATTTCTCACGGGAATCATTTTGACGCCGTCCGATACATTTCCTTATACCAACACTTCTGGTATCTTATATGTCTTCTTCTATTTCGATTCCGTCTTACGTTTTTCAGATGTACATGTATTATTGCACATCCACAAAGAGGCAGAAGAATAAAACTAATATTTTGTCGGAACACACATTGCTTTCGAATTGGATTGTTTTCGAATTTTAAATAATGGCAAAGTCAAAACGGAATATTTTTCATATCCATCCTGTAATTGCAGTTTCACTGTTTATACTCGTTTCACAAACGAACGCAATTTTAGCTGACCGCAATTCGTTTGTGCTCGTTCAAGACTACAAGCACAGCTTTACAAGTTTAGTCAAAATATGAACTTTTTCAAAAATCCGCTTATTGTTGTCTCCATCATTCTGCAGCTTTCATTCTAAACGATAGCACAGATTTTAATCCAAAATTTCAAAACCTTGGCTGGCAATAAAACAAAAAAATTTTGCTCCCAAATTTTGTCACTCACTCAAAACAACTAAATTGAGGAACGCAAACCAAAGGAATTTTCTATTTGACGCGCCATTACCCTGATGACAATTTTGAAAAGCTTCATGCTCCCGTCAGATATACATGCAGCATACGCGCAACATTACTGTCACATACAGGCAGATGTAGCATAACAACCCAGCTACCAAATTAACTCAGCCGTGGACACCATTTCCATATTATTACTAATATTATTATATTACTGTTTATTTTCATTTCAAGTTCCACACCGTAACGTCAACCCTTTCAAATTTGATGATGAAGTGAATTTCATGATTTCATAATAGCAAAACTGCTTTCAGTTTGTATTGAAAAGTTAGGCATTAAGCATGTTCCAACCTGCCTTTGCGCGCCAAAATGAAACAAATAAAAGATACACGCATGTACCCGTGTGCCATATCAGTACACATGACAAACGATAGTGACATGGCGTTATTTATTGCAAGGGTTTGTAATAAAGCCGACGGTTTCGTCTGAACGCAGCTCAGCTAGCAGTAGGGTTCCACGAAATGTTCCATCACAGAAAGCTACATACGCTCCGATAATAATGATTATTTCAGCGGTTCTGTGTTCCACTTTTTTGTTGTGAGCGCAGAATATGAATATTTATTATTCATTATATTCACGCTGCAGAACCACAGAAAACTGATCTCTTACACTTTAGTAAAATTTTTGCGGCTGACAACAATTTTGAAATGCATTAATCTTACTACCAACTAACACCAGGTTGAAGTCAAATTCATTTCTACCTGTGTATCAAGAAACGGCAACTGCAAACAACATTCACAATTGACGTTGCCTTGTCGGCACAGCCACCACAGTGGGTCTCTGGCTTCTAGTCAAGCTGCACCAGTTAAGCGAATGCGTGCTCAGTGCTGGCAACCGAGCTGCAACTTTAGATCAGGTGGTCAGACTATCTATTGTTTTCACCGCTATATTAGCGTGCTGTTACCATCCGTTTTGCAGCGTTTGCTATATAAATAGATTAATAATAAAAATGAGCGAATATGTCGCATTCTGATGTTACGAGTGTATCACAACTAACAGCTTTATTACTCATTGACGGACACATTACGTGCCACTACTGCTTTATCGACTGACTAGTAATTTACATTTCACCACACGTACGGAATGGCCGAGTAAACATGGCATTTTTTCAAGGTGCAAGGAGCGCGCGAACTTTGGGTGAAAGAAAAAAGACTTTTAGAAAGCCAATTTTGTCCCAAATCAATAGCTTTTTTAAATTAATTTATTCGTGCATTTTTTGTTCTTGGTCCATTGCACATACGATTTAGAACTATCTTGGCATTCTTGAAAAATGCAACTCCTAGTCTACGACTAAACCGCATTGATAGACAATACAAGGAATGCTTTATGTATTCGGCCATACCGTACTACACAACGCAATTTTGAACTTTTAATTTAATTG
Organism: Theristus sp. LFF4_11; assembly: GCA_030248135.1. Taxonomy (NCBI): domain Eukaryota; kingdom Metazoa; phylum Nematoda; class Chromadorea; order Monhysterida; family Xyalidae; genus Theristus; species Theristus sp. LFF4_11. Next base: position 13,453 of record JASANC010000480.1, on the reverse strand, counting down.
ACTACTCAGAATCGTTATGCATTCCTTCTGTTTCATTCCACTGATAAAGAAACCTCAATCAAGTTCCTGCTAAAAGTGAGTTACAACCACTACTTTTTACATCTAAATTGTGGCATTGATCGCAGCTGTGTACGGTTTGAGCACACTTTGGTGCTTATCTATTGCTAGCCAATTTTCGTTTCTCAACTATATGGATGTTCAACGGTGCATACATAACCATTCATTCCTAAAAACATTCACAGCTTGCCCACCAACGGCCAACAGCGAAACAGCAGCACATGCATCCAGCGTAGTTCAAAAAGACACATTTCAATAAAGCTGTATCTCTTAAGGCCAGCATGTGTTGTTGAACAGAAATGTCACAGCCTTCCGGCCTTCGAGTCACTTACATCTTGTGTTCCTCTGCATGACTTCACTTCCTCGCTCACAAGTCACAACAGTCATGTTGGACACCGTAGGTGGCAATATCGTAACAAATTTTTAACGCTGTTCGTTTCATTTCTTCATTTGCCGAGTAGTTGTTTGAGTAGCAGACATGCGCGCACCGTTGTTTGGTGTTTTTTTAATGTGCGAATAGACAGACTAGTCACACCACCGTCCAGTCAGACGATGTTGTTTATTATCCCAAAGACAGTGTCACAAATTACATACGTACGTGTATGGTCTACACACGTTCACAAAACGGTGGTTTACGCTAAGCTAAACCTAAAACGGCATTCATGAAGCAGTATTTAGTGATGGACAGCTGTGTTAAAACCGAGCTACGCGGTCACTAAATAATGCTTCATGAATGCCCCTGCAGCGTTTCAACGAGAGTTCTACATACACGTGTGTTTTGTTTTTCTACTTGGCGAATGGCTAACGTGGCATTGGACAAAGTCACAAATTCACTGCAAACTTGAAATCAAATCATGCATCTCCTAGCGTTTCTCACAACAACCAGCAACGCTTTTCAATAAACCCGTTTGTTGTCCCACCCCCACCCATCAGTGATTGTTATAAAATAATTTACAGTTCACGCGATAAAATCATGCAGCTTTGTTTTTATAGTTACATACAGATACAACGCAACACAACAATGCCAACAGAGCATTTCTTGGATTACCTAGTTTTTCTCTGCTCAGATATCTTTGCTTATTATTACTTTTTCAAACTCAATTAAAAAACCTCGTGTTTTTCTGTTTAAGAATCTTATTTAGGAACCTGCTAGCTAACAGTCGCCCATCCTCTGGTTCTCCAGTGTCAGCTTCGGTTCTTTCGTGTTTGGTTTCATAACAGACTTTCATCTTTCGTGTTGTGAATTTTTTATAACAACAGAAAAGGCGTTGGGCTGAGCTGTGTAGCAGTTGCTGATTTGACTTGGAAGGAAACCTGGGGAATGAGAAAAGGAACTTTACCAAACTCTAATTAGAACATTAGAAATTAGAATAACACTCTTTGTCACTTCGTGGTTGTCGTCCTCCGAACCGCCTTGCAGATTTTCGTGCAGATTCAAAATCAGAACCCAGTCATAAAAATCAAAACATATGACAAAACATCTGAATTTTCCATGGAACGAAAACTGACATACCGATCAGACGAGATTGATTGCATTGATCGCTGATGAGACGACCGACCAACCATCACCATCTTAATCCTCAGTTTCGTCTCGATCATTTCGTTTTTCGAAGAGCTCGTACCTCTCGAGCTGGAGTCCAAACGGCCGTGGGTTCGCGGCTCGATAATTGTTTGTGGGGACTGTGTTGTGGTCGTAGACCTGAAAGCAGGTGTGCTGTATGGGGGATGCATTGTTGCTTTCGTGCTTTGGAGGGGTTTGGTTTGGCGAGGGGAGCGATCTAGGTTTTTTTCTCAAAAAGTCGGTTCTGGAATTTGCAGAAATTTGGTAAAAAAAGTTCTGCAAATGAAATTTGGTTTCTGCAAATTTCCAAAACATGACGAAAATGATTTTTGTCATGTTTAATGTAATTTTTTTCGTTCTGAGCATCATTTCTTTACGATGCTCAGAATTGCAATTGCCAATCGCATCGTTTCACCGCAGAATTTTTCAAAGATTCAGAAAAAACACCAAAACCGAACCAGGGCATTCGCTTCAAATCATTCAACCTAACAACAACACAATTAATATCAAATGAAAAACCTCATTGCTCAAATTCCGCAATCAAAGCGATGGCTTCGGTCGGTTCGATGTTCTCAAAGGTGCAGTTCACTTTGTTCGGTTTGATTTTGTATCGCCTCTTTGTTTTCACCCCCAGATACTGCATGCATGCCTGCAGTTATACTCGGACGGTCGGACCAGGGAATTGAATTCGTTCGCATTTGAATCGTTTTCATTCGTCAGCAATACTGCCCTTGCCCGGCAAAATAGATGAATAAAACTGATGCAGATACAGCAGATCGGCATTTCCGTACGCCAGCAGCTGTTCAGATCCATCCATCTCAGACGGTAGAATATTTTGGTAGCCTTGAAAACGCTGTGCGCGTCTTCGAATCGGTTGCTGAGATTCTCGACAAGCTCGACGACAAACTTGCGCACCGTACCTCCGTAAATGTCTTATTTTTGCATATTCTGTTGTGTGGATTGTTCTAATTCCAAACAGAAAGCCTAACAGCAAACAATGATTTTCGATTAACCTGATTCTGTTTTATTTTTCGAATTTGAAATACTCCGATTTTATTTACGAAGACAAAACAAAACGGCAATCATTGCGCTACAGCAACCGCCGAAACAGCTGTTTTTGACACAAAAAACTACTTGAAATTTCTTCCATGTTGATAAGAAACCTCAGTCAAGCGCTAAGCACAAAATGAATATTGCAGAACCAAAGTTTGTATGCAAATCTGTTTCTGCAATTTGCAGAAATCTGCTAAAAAACCTCTGCAAGCAGTCCAAAATTTCTGCAAAAAACCGACGTTTTTCTGCAAAAAAAAACCCAGGGGGCAATGTAGGGTTGGTAAAAACCGGTTTTTATATTGCTAAGAAAAAACCGGTTTCTTTTCCGTTTTAAAACAGTTTTAAAACCATTAAAAACCGAATGCTTCCCAGTTAATAAACTTTCCAGAACTTGGCACCTTGAACTCAAAACAGGAAATACATCATTCTATATTGAAACGCGTTTCTTTTAAAAGAGTGTGAATTTCAAGCACGCTTTTCATGCTAAAAATAAACTGAAAATGTTAGAGACTGCAAAATTCAGAATTTTTTAAATCAACAGCTCAAAATGTATTTTTTGTTTGATGACGACGACGACGTCGTCGCTTAATTTTTTCGTGTGAACTAAAAGACAAAAGTCTGAAAGGAGTGCGCTGTGCATGGTTTGTTGCGTGCACCAAGTAAATGAACACAGCAGCTTACCAAAAACAACTTGTAAACGGTGAAAATGAAAGATGAAAGCAAAGTCGTCGTCGTGTCGTCGTCGTCCGCGAAGTCGGAACGCATTTTTTTAATTGCGGACGCATGTCGATCGGTCAGCTAGGAATGAAACCCCCTTCAGCTGGCTACACAGCGCACTCATTTCAGGCTTTTGTCTTTCATCACATGCAAAAATTAAGCGTGTCAATAAAAATGCATTTTGAGCTGTTGAATAAAAAAACCTGAATTTCGCAGTTCTCCAACCCTTTGAGTTTATTTTTAGCATGAAAAGGGTGCTGGAAATTCACACCCATTCAAAAGAAACGATTTATATACATTCTTAAAAGTGATTTTTTGATTTCTGATCAGAGGTTGTTTGCAATGGGTCGTTGTAGGTTCCTAATCCTCTAAACCTAATCCTAATCCTAAGCCAAGCCTTTTTGATAAGGTGAAAATGATCAATTTAGTTTTTGCATTTTTTTCTTGTTTGTGTTATAGGGCAGGGGCCACCGCCACTGCACATGCACCTGTTTTAATAATGATGCATTAGCATTACTGTCAAGATTAATAATAATATTAATAATAATAATGATGAATCCAGATTTTTTATTTAAATGAATCCAGATCCACAAAAAAGAAGGGTGTAGAGTGTGAGCAGCCTCCCCTCGGCCGACCAATCAGCTGATTCCACATTTTATTGAGTTCGACTGTTGGAACCAACAACGAGTCATTGCAAGGAAGCAGTAGCGAAAGTGCGGGGGGGGGGGTGGGACGGGGGTCCACCCAGGGGTCGAGATGGGGGGGTGGGGGGGGGGGGGACCCCCCACCAAGTCGACACCCCCCCACCCGGGCAAACCCCCCCAAATTTTGGTCAAAATACCCCCCCCCTCTCGAATTTGGGGGGGCCAGACCTCCCTCCCAGATTTCGACCTTCCAAACCCCCCCCCCTACCAAATCCTGACCGTCTGACCACCCCCCCTTTGATTTTGACTTTCGATGGAGACATTTTCTCTTGTATATCTCTATATTTCTCTCATCTGTAGGTATCTATATTATCTGCATGTTTGTATCTCAATATATATTGTATGTTTTTTTGTATATGTACCACTTTGTTATACATATACCACTACGTACGTCAATGTTTTCAATACTGTACTTCAATATCAAGTCTCACCCGTGCAGCGTGTCTCGTTCGTTTAGCTTTCAGATGTCCCGACCCGAACGAAAATCAAAGCAAAATGTATGACTAGAGAGAGGCCTTGACTGGATGCTGTGGTTTCTAGCACTGTTATTCAACAACAACTTTTGGTCCAACCCCCCCCCCCTAGAATTTTCGGTCCCGCTCGGGACCCCCCCCCCAACCAAATCGACTCCTACTAACCATTTTTTGCCCAGACAATGTCATCGTCAAGAAAAAATTTTGGTCCGACCCCCCCCCCCCCTAGAATTTTCGGTCTCGCTCGGACCCCCCCTAGAATTTTCGGTTTCGCTCGGGGACCCCCCAACCAAGTCGACCCCCCCCCCACCCGGGACGACCCCCCCCCCAAATTTGGGCGGACCCCCCCCCCCTCGGATTCGCCAAAAATCGGGCTCGACCCCTGGGTCCACCCCCCCTCAGCCGAAAATCCTGCCCGTGCACGGGCAGATACCCGTGTACCCCCTCCCCCCTTTACCTCGACACGGGTACTAGACTCCCCCACTCCCCTCCGCGATAAAACACGGGATCGCACCCCCCCCCCCTCCTCACGGTGGTCAATCTCATCTCAATTTTTTCTAAAAATACCGTAGTTTTTGCATTTTTCTTGACGTTTGTGTCTGTCCCTACATAGATTTTGTTGTTTCTGACCAAACAAGCAGCTTGTTTGCACAAAATATTCTGTATTTTACAAGAATTTCTGTGTTTTTCTAAGGCAAAAAATTGGTATTACCCGTGCGATCCCGTGCACCTCGCCCTCTCACAAAATTTTTCAGCCAGTCCCCTCAGGAAAATTAGCTGCCGTGCACCCCCCCCCTCACCGAGAAGGCACCGTGCACCCCCTCTAAAATTTGGCAAACACCCCCCCCCCCCCATAGTTGTTCCAGAGCCAAGGGGTTGGGGGGGGGGGCCGATATAGATAGCTGGAGCAAATTTTCTAGATAGATAGATAGCTGGAAAATTTTGGGGGGGGCCGCGGGGGGGGGCCATGTGACTTTGGGGGGGCCGGTCAAAATTTTGAAATTTAATAGATAGATAGCTAAAACGCTAAAAAGCAATAAAAACAGCAAAATAATGCTGAAAATACACTAAAAATCAAGTATAAACGCGTATTTTACCTAAAATTAGCGAAATTTTCAAGAATTACGAGCAAAAATGGTCTATTTTGGTCAAAAATTGACTCATTTTATGTCTTCGAAGACAAAAATTTTCAGATAGATAGCTGGCTGAAAATTTTTTTTAGATAGATAATAGCTGAGCCGAAAAAACCTGTTTGATTGAGATAGATTCGAAAATTTTTTGGGGGGGGGGGCCGCCCCCCCCCCGGCCCCCCCCCTAGAACAACTATGCCCCCCCCCCTCACCCAAGGTCCCGCTTTCGCTACTGCAAGCAAAATCTGAACAAAAAACAAAAAGTCGCTTTTAAGAATGTGCCCGCCCCCTCCACCCCAGAGACCGTCGGGTGGGGGGCGGTTTGGCGGCACCGTGTCACCCCCCAGTATCGTGGGCGGGGGGTGGGGGGTGCACCCCCCAGAGCACCAGAGACCGTCGGGTCGGGTGGGGGGGGGGTGGGGGGGGGCACCGTGCCACCCCCTAAAACCGGGCACCCTCCCCCCATCGGACCCCCTCGAAAATTTGGCCGACACTCCCCCTACACCCCCATGAAATTTTGTCTGGCGGAGAACCCCTCAAATTTTCTGCACACCCCATAGTTGTTCTAAGGGGGGCCTGGGGGGCCGGCCTAGGGTTAGGGGAAAAGAATCCGGATTTTTTAATTAAAAAATTTAAAAAAAATTTTTTTTACAAGTTAGGTTCGTTCGAAGCGTCTCGTCGAGCTGAGTTCATCTAGACTATTTTCAGAACGATCCGGAAAACTATAAGAGCGAAAATCGTGTTTTATTGAAATTATGTCCATTTCATAGAGGGAAAGTTGCATTTTCAACAGTAAAACAGGACAATTTTCGACGTGTACTTGAATATTGAACCGTTCTTAGTTGTTCCTCTTTAGAAAATTACCAAAATTTGACTGTGTTCAAAAATTCCTGTTTGCTGTAGCTAAGTCGGCAACCCCTGTCGACCCGGTCGCCCCCCCCCCCCCAAGACACTTACTTTCAGGTTCAACCAGCTATGCTATCTGCCACATGGCGAGAGCCCACTCTTCAAATCATCGTATCGAAAACACGTACCATGATTTCGCGATCACGTTGCGGGCAACTGACAGACGCAAGTTTAACACGTTAGTTTAGCTCAGCACGCAAGTTTTAACATGTGGCCATGTTATCGGGTATCTGAAAAACGGTCGTGTGATGTGGTATTAACCAACATCTCCGCTCCAATTGTTTAACAATATATCGCACAACTCCATTGTAGACCTATAACATACGCCAATCAACAAGATATCATGTTCATCTCATGGCCTACCGACTGAAAAACATGTTCTAAGTTGCAAGAAAACAATTTCTGAAACGATATTTCAATTCAGTTAAGTCATTTCAACGCTAAAAATTGACTCTAGAAGTCATCCAAATCGAAAAACATAGAGTACGTCGGTCAAAATGACCAAATAATGACATTTACCTAAGCACACAAAGAAGTTGGGAAGAAAATTTGGTTTGAACTTTCAAAAAATTATGCCATAAATCGAATTTTCAGAGCAAAGTAGAAGAAAAATTTTTCAATTTTTTTTTTAGTTTGAAAAAAAAATCTAAATTTAAAAAAAAAATAAAAAAATAAAGCCCCTAACCCTAGGCCGGCCCCCCCCCCCAAAAAATTTATCAGAAAGTTTTTTCGGCTCAGCTATTATCTATCTAAAAAAAATTTTTAGCCAGCTATCTATCTGAAAATTTCTGTCTTCGAAGACATAAAATGAGTCAATTTTTGACCAAAATTGACCATTTTTGCTCGAAATTCTTAAAAATTTTGCTAATTTTAGTTAAAATATGCGTTTATACTTGATTTTTAGCATGTTTTTATAGCTTTTTAGCGTTTTAACTATCTATCTATTTAATTTCAAAATTTTGACCGCCCCCCCCCCAAAATTTTCCAGCTATCTATCTATCTGGAAAATTTGCTCCAGCTATCTACATCGGCCCCCCCAAACCCCCGGCTCTGGAACAACTATGGCACACCCTAATTTTTTTTTTCGAAAATCATGATTTTGTTGTCTATAAAGTCCATAATATAAGCTGAATAACAGCAACAGTTTACTCTTCCTTTACGGATGCAGGTTTCTGGCTGTGTTATTCGTTCTTGCGCCTTCTTCAATTCAATTTCAATTTGTAGCTTCTGTTCCGGTTCTATGTTTGTTGCGTTTTTTTGTATGCACGACACGCGCATAGCACACAGACAGTTCACGCGCACTTTATTGAATTGAGTTTGTTGTACATGTTTTGTTTTTTACTCATTTGAGTAAACATAACAGGGCAAGACTCTCATGCAGGGCAAGAGTCTCATGCTAGCCCGGGTTTTGTGAGATATAAATCAGTTACAATTTAGACCAAATCAAGCCTGACTATTCGACTCGATAATACTTCTTAGTCACCTCCCGAAAGAAGCAGTTTGAAAGCCTCTGAATGTGTTCCTCGTTCTTAATGCATACCGTTCGAGGTTGTACCGTTCAGTGCTTGCCAAACAGTGCTTTGTTATTTAGGAAAATGAGTTTTCGCATTTCTCTGCTATCTGCAAAAACTTGGTAAAATTTGAGCGTGCCTCGTGAACGTGTGCGTGTGTGGATTTTGCTGCTTGGTAGAGTTGTATTCTTGACATCTTTTTTGGTGTGATATGGTCCGAGTGGACTAGTGGAGCAGGCAGCCAGCAGAGCGCCAAAATGGTTTCCAGCAGCCACTCCCCCTCCCACCACCCCTTCGACGGCGCGTTCAAGCGATGCATGAAAAATAGCCTCGCTGGTCGCTTGGTACCAATGCGATTGTCTTTCTTATTTCTTTTTACTTCTACTTATTCTTGTCTTTTGCTTCTGTGCACAATGTTCTGTATGATACGGTTTGTTATTTCATGCTCATCCTACCACCACTGTTGTTCTTTCAAACTTTAAACCATGCATACGGTCCGTTTGTGCCGTTAACTTCTGCGCATTGTTTTGTTCTCTTCACGGTTCATTCTTTTTGGCGTTTTGTGTGTGTGCTGCATTCAAGCGCACTTTTTGCTATCGAAATACGCCAGACATGCGTAACTGTTCAATTTCACTTTCCTGCGATGCGTACGGAAACATTGCTGTTTTGATTTTAAACCGTACCGTTATATTGTTCAATGATTTTTTGGTTGAATTGTAAATTCTGTGTTTGCTTTGCTAGCTGCTCACAGTCATGATATGAATCTTATTTTCTGATTCTGAATGAAAACAACGGTGAAATATACGAGGGCAGGAAACCACACCCACAACTGACTTCTTTCCACTAGTTGTGACTTGTGACTTTTTCAGATTGTCAAAAGAAAAATCTACGAAGTATCTTGATTTACTCGGTTGAAATGTTTAAATCGAAAGTTACAACAATGCAGTGAACCAACGTCAGCAGTTGTCCGCGTTTTTTTGACCCAATAGTTTGTGAGCGTGCTAGCGGAACTTATGCCCGCAAAATTGGCACTGCAAGTAAAAAACAAAAACAAGGAAGTACCAAAAACAATGCGGAAACACTCATGTCACGTTTCATTGAAAAATATAACACATCATATTCTCCTGAAGAGCGGCTGTTTGATTATCTGAAACAAAGGACACAACAAGCAACGGCGATGCACCGGTGGCACCCGTAGCGCTCCAAATGGTCAACTACTACCAGTTGCCAGGGTGGTGGTCGCCGGGCAAGTTTTGCGGTTTCTTTTTTCAGTTTCGCTGAAGAATCAACAAAGCGAATCTAGCAGAGCAGTTTGCTAGAAGAGAGTGGACACACACAAACTGAAAGGATGGGTCAGTTGCACACGACTGAGTGCGAGCGAGCAGAGTGCGAATGATGATAGCAAGAGCGTGCTGCCTCTGGGCGTTCATGCTGGCTGCTGTCGCCTTCGCAAATGCCACTGGTAGGTCAACACGTTCACTGCCGTTGTTCTCTTTTGCATTTGTTTTTTCAGGCACCTGGTCACACTAACATGCTGTGGCTTCTGGATCGGCTGTCACTTCGTGCACGTTGTTATCTGCTTTCTTTCCCCACTGCTATCAACGTTATTTAAAAATCCAAAAAAAGAAGTGAATCCGATGCGCTGGTCGGATTCCCTTTTTACATGAATACTTGCATTTACAAACATTTTCATTGCTTCAAACTTCCCCGCCCACTAGTGCCCCACTGTGCTGTTGAGTGTTACCACACCGTTTACCACTAATCGATTTACTGCGCCCGATTTCAGCGCGTACGCAGGACTACGTGCGTGTGCTGTCGTGTGAGTTTTTAATAATGAGTGAGAATTACCACAATGCAATTCGGTCTTAGACCCTCCTTTTCACAGAAAACATCATAAATTTGATTGAAAGTTAGGAAAACCACGAAATGCTGTCGTTGAACTGACCATAAATAACCATTTGCTTTGTAACACTCAGCGCTGTGTTCGCGTATTTCAGACCGTGCGAAGCTGATGAATTCACCGGTGGACACGACGGTCGAAGCGAACAAACCGGTCAGTTTCTTCTGCAGAGGCGACGGCAACCCGCTACCAACAATCACGTGGACGGTCAACGGTGAACGATTGAAAGATCCGCGGTTTGTTGTAATCACGGTTTTTTGTCAATATTTTTCTGCGTCAATTGACGCAACAGGGCGAAAACTTTTAAAATTTTCATTCACTTCGCGAAGTTCGCCCAGTAACTTTATTCTGTTACTCGGGCATGTGTAGCCACGATATGCTAGCTGCCATGCGGCCTTTATGTTTTAAACCGAAAGACATGTTCTAAATATCTGCAGTATTTGCCTTACTGTAATAGTAATTGAAGATTTTGGTCAACCACCTAACCCTTCTGACAATTGGGGACACTCAAATTTGACTTTAAAATTGTGTTTTTAGGCAAAACCATGGAAGGAATGCAGTCTGTAAAGAACCATCAGCAGTAAAAATATTTACTGAATTTAGGTCTCGATGCCTTGTTCTGGCTGGATAGTCTGTAAAGTGCCCAAAGTTTTGTTTAATGTGCCCACAGTTTAAAACTTTTCATTAAATAAACGCTTAAAATCATAAAATCTACTCTTAAAACGGTACAAAAGAGATTCCTAATGACCTTTTCCTAGCGTTTTAAAATTTTGGATGATTTTTTTTCAATTTGCATCAGTACAGAAGACGTGGGGAGGGGGAGGGGGTACACCTCCCCAGAGCACCCGAGACCTCCGCGTGGGGGGGGGGGGGTGGGGGGTCACGCGACACCCACCCCCCAAAACCTTACACTGGACCATCCACACCCCCCCCCTCGAAATTTGCTAGACACCCCCCCCCCCCACCCCCCCCCCCTAGATGGACCTAAGTTACAGTGACACCCCTAAAAAATTTCTCGGACCATCCAAAAATCATGAACTTTTGCTCAAAAATCATGATATTTTGTCTCTAAAGTCCATAATGTAAGCTGAATATACCGTAAAGTCTTGCATATAAGGTCTCCTTATAAAAATTTGAAAATCAAAAAATTTTGAAAAAAAGGTGAATTTCGTGTGACGACCTTATAAGTGGGAGGACCCTTATAAAAAAGATTTAGGAATGGATTTAGGAGTGGATTAATTGTCATTTTTTGTGCTCTTATCGGTGCTGGTTTCATTTTGTGTGTGTTGTATTTGAATAATAGGAATGTTTTCATCTTTTTTGTTTCGATTCTAGCTTGTTTGTCGTTTTTTGCGTTTCTTTCCACTTATTTTTACTGTTCCTTTGTTTTTCACGGTTCTATTTAGCATTTTTGGTGTATTTTATCAAGTGAAAATTGTGTTTCATGTTCAGATCCGTAATTAGCATAACGCTGAAATTCAAGTTAACCGTTTTGGTTGTCGATGCAAGTACCCACCTTGCCTGCACCCAGCAGCAGTTTCTCGTTGCAATTTTCTTTATCGTTCTCTGGGAGTGGGAGTTCAACAAGAATCAGGTTCTAAAATTCCCTTTGAACGTTTATTTGAGGGGGCAGGGACAGGGCGCAGGGGACTTAATTCAATTTGTTTTGCTTGCTGCAGGTCTGTTTATCGTTTACGTCCCTTGAACATCCAAAAAAGTGTCCAAAACCCACCAGGCCTCAAAATGTTTGTTCTTTGTTTAGCATTCATCATTTTTGCATTTTTAAAATCTTCAGAACGAAAGAAAGCAGAGAAGAATGGAAGACTCGGAGTCTGAGGAAAGTTGGGTGCCGGATGAATATTCTGATGGTGATTCAGATTCAGATTTTGATTCGGAAATAAGTGAAGAACTGGGAAACCAAGATTTGGGACAAAAGAAGACAGAGAAGTTTGTCAATCAAGATCCACTCGACGAAGATGAAATAGCGGCTCAAGTCATCTACGTTCCTCAAGCTGAAGAACAGGACGAGGCGTTTGCTGCTGCGAGGGCGCTGTTTGAGGTGGAGCAGGAACGGGACGAACAGGACGAGCAGGCGGATGATGGTGGCAACGGTCGATCACAGCTTCCGTCGGAAGAAAACGAGGTGCACATCGTGAGCGCTGTTGTCAAAGATTATCTTGACAACGATGATGAACTTGCTCGTCTAGCTGAGTTCGACACGGCGATGGAGCAGCGGAAAGAAGAAATGCGCCGGGTTGGTCTTTTATTTGTTGTTAGGGGAAGTGCTTTTGTTTGTTTGTCGGTACCGATTTGTTGAAATTTGGGGGCCCCTCGAAATTCGGTGTTAGGGAAGGTCAGGTATTTTTTCCGTGAGGAGAAAGTGCACCATCGTTGTTCTAGAAAACAATTTGAGCCTATATCTATTTGAGAGGTTCTTTTAGCTGAACTATTAACTATCAACTCCGAGTTGCTTTTTTTCAAATCTGTTCATCACAAAGTTTGGTTCATTTTTGTTGATCAAATGAAATTTGTTTTTGTTCGTTCAACATAAGCTGCTGCGTCATACAAAGTTTGCGAACTTCTGTTTTTTGAAGCAGTTCAACACAAACTCCGGTTTGTTTTACTGATCAAACAAGGTTGGTATTTTATTTCGTTTAAATGAGCACCTTTGCGAAACATCAACTTCAAGCTGCTTCCATCAAAGCAATTAAACACAAACTCCGGCTTGTTTTTGATTAAATAAGGCTGGGTTTGTGTTTAGTTCAACATGAGTAGCTGTACGACACAAAGCCTCCGAACTTGTGCCTTTCAAAGCACTTCAACGCAAACTTCCGTCAATTTTTTTAATTTAATCAAATAAGGCTGGTTTTATGTTTAGTTCTACATGAGTAGCTGTACGACACAAAGCCTCCGAACTTGTCTCTTTCAAATCAATCCAACACAAGCTCTCGTTTGTTTTAAAATAAGGGTTTTGGTCGTCCGAAGTGTTAGTGTCAGTGCTGTACCGTGTCCATCTTTGGTTTGGTTGGTTGGTTGTCCCAGTGGGATAGGAGGGGTTGTTGATTCGCTAGCCTCCTCGTCTGCGGCCTCCCTAACGCAACCTGTGTAGCCCCTGTTTTGTTTAATGAGTTAGCCACATTTCAAGTGTGCTTTGCCAAAAAATGACTTTATTAAATCGCAGTTCAATGTTCATCTGTTGTCCCTTCTTTTCAGTCTGCTGACGAATAAAAAGGGTGCCACTTCCACCGCAGTCGAAGTTGATCAACCTACTCCTGCTGTGGCCGAATGTGATGATGATGTCGTTTTTCTGTCGCAGACAAAACAAGCGCGTTCAGGCACTCTTGATTGGTGGCTGCAGGGAAAGAAGAAGCCATGACATTAATCAATCTGACACATTTTGTTGTTTCAATTTTTCTCAAGCAATCAAACCTTTGACATTCG
>JASANC010000479.1:0-13150 GCA_030248135.1 Theristus sp. LFF4_11 | reverse complement strand
ATGTAGCTTTTTGAAAGGTTGATACTCGAAGGCGCATGCTCATAACGCTCACATACAGTGTGGAAAACATGACAAATGATGTGGCATGCGCACAATATGTAAGTCTCACATGTATTTTACTATTTTTGATCTGACATCACCAGCGCCATAAAAAAAGAAACACTTGAGAAAAATGACGGCACATAAAAATATAAGACGAACACGCAATTCTGAATTCGTGAGCTGCAATTTTCAAAGGCGACTGTTTCTCCAAAGAAATGAGAAAAAATCAAAAAATACCTTTTAGAAGTTTTAGCCGAGAAAAACCTTCGCAACAGTTGGCTCTGTTGTTATTCATCTTGGTCTGACCAATAATAGTGGCCGCTGATTAGTCTGATGTTCGCCCGTCTCGAACACATTGTCGTTGTCGGCGTCAGTCATTTTCAAATGGCATGCCACTGAACACGCCGCAATCGGCCACGTTAAACAGGAGCATCACTGACATCAGCAGCGGCGGTGTCACGGCGAAACCAAAGCGCGCAGTAGTCCCCGTTAATTGCCGAACATTCCCGCCTCGAGGAACTATTGAATGGGGATGGGGGGGGGTTTCTTGTGCGGAAATGCGAAACAAGTGAAAACCGGTGGTATATATGTTTTGTTTCTGTCCGAATGACTGTTGAAAACACGTTATACAATCCGATTTTGACCGTCCTGATGGTTTGCATAATTATTATCAGCAACAAAAACGTGTACCCGTGCCCGAATGTTTTAGCGCAAAAAAAAACACGCATGTCCATGTTTTGCCAGGACACCAACGAGGCGTCCGCACTCAGGTGCGGGCCGATCGGCGACATGAATGGTGTCGTTTCTTGTGGTTTCGCTGCGTCCGCACGTGCGACCAGTGCACCAGGTGCTCCGCGAGTTCCCGGTTTCAACGTTCGAACGTTCGGCAGTTCCGTTTAGTGTCGTCGTCATCCGGAGACTTTTCGACGAACGTCGACGTCGTTTTCCGTGGTGATTTCGAACATTCTTCATTTTCACGCTCAACGGCGCCGCGCGGCGTTGGCGAGCACGGCGCTGAGACGAGAACGGACGTCTTCAGCGATTGCTGGTGGCGGTATTTGTTCCGGTGGACGCTCAGAAATGAGACGGTTGTGGTGCGTTGACGGGACATTTATTTCGAAATTGCACTTTTTCTTAAGTTTGATCGAACCACAAAACAAAGGGGCATTTATGAAGCAGTATTTATTTAGTGACGCGTAGCTGCGGTAGAGCATAGCTGAGCAGTCTCACGATACTGGCTTCATGAATGCCGCCATATCCTGCATTTTGAGTCAGAGCGACACTGGTTTTGACTAATAACAAGACAACCAAACGAGTTGGCTCAACGATCAATAGAAGTGGAATTATTATCAATAACTATCCGGTGCACCTAAATCCGATGAAAAAGACGGGATAAAAAATCTCAGATAAAAAAATATGATAACTTATTCATGGAACTTCACTGTTTCTGATCAAAGAACCTGTTGACCAGAGTAACCAAAATCCAGTTTCAGTCTGAATGTTTGATTGTTCAGCATTGAACCGTCTTTCAAAGTTCTGAGCCATTGTGGAATTCTATATGCAAGATGGGTGTCTAATTACGTTTGCATACATTTTTCGTGCAGGCGTCAATTATAAGTGACAGCAGTCATGAAAAAATATTAATGCAGGAAAACATGAATAACTAAGTAAACATCGCAGAAAGCAGAGGCAAACCAACTCGAGAACGATAAGAATGCGAGCAGGTAAACATAAAATGAGCGAACAGGATCGAGCAAACCAATCCCCACACAACAAAACAACATGTGCGGTATTGCCTTTTTTTCAACGCGCCATTTGATTATTACGGAATCAGAAATGAGTCAGAAGCTAATCAGAGACAATCCTCGGTGGTCGACCGGTCTGAGGCGCTCGTCCGGCATAGCACAAGAGGCGTGTGGGTGGGCTCAAATCTCACTCGAGGTCACAAAAATCCGCAAAATTAAAACAAAACCAATGAAGAAAACGCACGTAACACGAAACGATTGCGGATGCGTGTCGGACTCGGCAGCACCGACGACGACGACGTTCCGGGCACTTTTATACGGACGTGTTTCTCGCGTGGCCCGCCCGCACCACCGAACAGACTGCCCATCAACGAGCGACTGGTGCCCGCCACCGAGCCAGTCCTCAGTCGCTGCTGATTGGCCGTCGCTCGCACCAGAATCGGCGTGACGTTCGCTGATTGGCTGTAGCCGCGCACGCCAATCAGCTGCTCCATTTGGACGCCCTCGAGCGCTTGTTGCTCCGTGAAACAGCGGCGATTCAGCGCGGACATCGTTTCCGTTTTTCGTTGTTGTTGTTGTTGTTGCGAATTTCAGCGCTGCTCAATTGTCACACGCGGGTGATGGAAGTTTGTGGGATTTCCATGTGCACACACTCTCTCGTTTGTGTCATAAAATGGCGATCGTTTGCAAGTGTCTCTCGACGGTGTCCATGATTTTCGATAACTTCGTAGTGCAGTGCCGGGCTGACATTTTATCAGGCTGGTGAATGAAATTACGTTCTAATTATCTCGACTCGCAGCTAAAATGGCATGGCATTGGAATTTTCAAAGAGAGAGAAATAATCGACAAGTGCACAGAAAACAGAGATAAAAGGAATGTGTTCATTCCTGCACCATACACACGCACAGTTGCACTGTAATTGCACGGCATCCAACGTTTCGCGGTTGCATTGAAAATTGAATATAATATGCAGAATGCGCAGACTTTGCGCCTTAGCTCTATTGTGAGACAATTGCATTTCCCATTATTGTTTATGGCAAGCAAGTCGGACTTTGGATTGCAGAACTTCGATTGACACTGCTGTGTGGTTGGTTTTCTCTAACGAGCATACTGTACTGACTATGGTTTTTCACCATTATTGCTACCATCAAGCACAAATGGTTCAGACGAATAATTTTGAAGAAGATTGATAGAATAATTTTGCGTGCAAGGACGCTCATGAAAAAATTTTTCAAAAACATTGGTGGGTCTATATTTCTCAAGAATTCGATGATTCGGATGATCGAATCCTGTGCTACGAAGACTCATCGACACATAATTCTATTGAGATCGTGTCGAAACCAAAGACGGTGCATACCGTAGTCAGCGTGCGTATTCCTGTCAATGGTGTACGTATACGTCAGTGTGTTCATTGATTACGTGCCAACCCGTGCGAAATCGCGTGCGCACAAAGACCGCGGTTGAAAACAACAACAAAATACACGAAAACACAAACACAATGCCACACTAAAAAAGTGTCCGAGAACTCGTGTCCGGTGGCGTGTCCCGCCGCATCTCTCGTGTCCGTGTTCGTGTCTCGCGTCGTGTGGTTTTTTTCCCGAAAAAAATCATGGCGCAGAATGTCGGGTAACTATTATCTTTTCTTTAAGACCTGCGACTCAATGCGGTTGTAGACGTGAAAGGAAACTAGTTTCAATCTTTTATGTGGTAACTCAGAATAGCCTAAGTGACCCGGTCTTAATAAGGGGTCTCGGATCACTTTTCCAATTTTGAATTCCCGCGTCATCCGTGAAATTGTTTGCCCATCTATGCGCGCATTGAGTTGCGAGACCAAAATAAAGATCATAACCGGGATGACACAGAGGACACGACGCGGGTCACGAGGCGGGACACGACACCGGACACAGGCTCGGACATTTTTTAGCGTGTCCCGCAAACAAACCCCTAGCTAACTGCAGAGTTGTAAAATGCACTGAAATTGATCTCACTTAGGTTCAAATTCAGTTTTTTTATTGTTCGTTCGCATGACAAGTCATCAACATCCGTGTTCTTCTACGATGCTGTTGAAACACGTTTGTCTTTGAATGAAAAACCGTAAAGTTGAAGAGCCACAAAAGAGTGCTGCGTTTGCTACAGTGGTTAAAATCGTTATATCGGATTAAACGCTTTTCCAACTCGACCAGCAAAAATCGAACCTTGAACTGTGAGGTGAGCGAATGCAAGAGAAAAAACTGCCATTCGACAAGCCAGGAGTCTGAAGTACGTGCTCCCTGTGATTTGTTGCCGATTGTATTGAGAGAAATATTGCATAAAAAACGGTTTCACTGACACAAAACGAGAGCGACACTCGACCGCCACCGGCGCAACAGAAACTTGGTTGGACACTTATCAAAACCATAAGTCCACACAAGAACGATATGTTATGAACATTGAAGTATCTGTGTCTGTGTATATACGCTCCGATGATAGAAGAAAGATGATTCCAGCACGCTAAATGACGAACAAAATTTACATGTCCGCGTACATTTCTTACACGATTTTCGTCTGTGTGTGTGTGTGTCAACGCCGCTCTCTGGTGTGCCGGCGGTGTGCGAGCATTTTTTTTCGATTCTTCCATTTTGCGCTTTGTCGCGCAGCTAATGTTCAATCTGCTTGTTTTTTTTCGCCGGCTAGCGTAAAGTGCAACAACATATTAGACGTACACGAACATTGGTTTTTGTCCGAACACACACACACACACACACACCAAATGTTGTAGATATTCCTGTGTGTATAATGTAGGAGCACCGAAAACACAGCTTCGCGCACAAAGTTTCGACCCCTGTCTTTGAAAAACTTCGCAATCTTCAGCAAAACTCAATCACCGCTTCACGAATGGCGCGAAAGGGACTGAATAACACAGAATCCGTAACTATGGAGCTCATATCCTCGAAAACGTTTCTTTCTTTCCCCCGCCCCTCATATCGCTGAAAACAGCGTTCAAAACAACTCCAGCAGAAAGGTTCCAAAATGGAGCAGCAACGTGTGCACATATTTTGAAACAGTGCACGTGTTTGAAAGGGTGAACATCGCAGCGTTTGTGTTGTTGTGTAACGCATTTTCGAGCTTCACACATCTGCTGAGACGTTTGTAAGCTAAACGAAACACATCACATTCATTGGTTTTTCTTGCGCGTAACAAAGAAGTTCAGAAAAAAGAGCAGTATGCGCGCGCGCGCGCACATTTTGGCTGCCTTGGAAAATTCGAAAGTTTTGGCGACATGAAGTGCATATAAGCTGAACATATTTTAATGCCTATCAGTTTTTTCATCATTCTGAAGCGCACAGATTTCATATCCACTTGTCGCTGGTTTACATACAACCGTGTCGTCTTTTGTTGCTAATGCTCTTTTGAGTTGTGTTTGTAACAACGCGTTTAAGGATTTGTTAGGACAGGCTGAAAAAATGACATGAGGGCACAAAATGACAAACAAGTTGACTGGGAGACAATAAAACTGGAAACGTGGAGAAAACTAAAGTATACAAAGAATAATCAACATTACATTTTATCGATTGGTTAAGCGACATGGAGTACTGAAAGTGATATGTAAACGCAAAGTGTGGCAAAAAGCCAAAAGAAAAACACAAATCATTGAAATTCACATAGAAACCCGTGAAAAAACATCGCATGTTGCGTCGTCAGTATACATCCGGATTTATCCCGGATTGCTTATACTAAACAACAAAACGGCAGAAATAGAAATTGTGAAATCATGCAATCTCGGGTCTGTTGAAACAGCTGCCTTTCATATGCCAGTAAAAATAATAGAAAGACGCAGCATTTATCCATTTTTAATTCAATCTAATGCCATTCCTATTATTGCATTCCATTTTGTTTCATGTTTCATGGCTAGCTGGTTGGGTTGCAGCGCATGCACCGGTGAAGTGAATTCCAATGTGAAAAGCAATGTACACAACTTTGAGACTTTGACAAGTGCACAAAAACAAACGTAAAAAGCCAGAAAACTGGAATGATAATATCGTAAACGATCGTAGAGTAAATGTGCATTTTTTGTCGAGAACACGCAAGGATGCGAACTTCCGGACTAACATTTTGGGAAACTCGATTCTCGCTGAGAAGCGGGGGGTTCAAAAACAAACATCAATGCAGCTAAACGAGTCAAGAAAAACGCGCCCGCTGGTTTTGTATTGAGTTCGTCAGTGTGTTTGCTTGTTCATTGGTCTCAGTTTTTTTTGCAAGTTTTCTGTGTTCCGAAACTTCATAACGCAACACCCCAAAACGCGGTTGGTCTATCCGAGTGGCAGAGAATCAACAAACACCCAGCTTAACAATCTGTTTGAATTGGAACTTATTGAGGTTGTGTGCTATACAAGAGAAATCTAATCCAAAAAACAGCCGCCGCAGTGACTCTGTTTTTGGAACACCAGGATGAAAAATGTAAGCTGGCTTGTCTTGTCTTGTGGACCACAAAATTGTCGCTAAAACTTGATACCTGCAAATACACGTTCAACGTCGAACGTTGGCGAGTCAGGCAGGTCAAATGACCAATAGAGTAAAACACACAGCGAAACACGAATAAAAACAAGCGCACCGGTAAAAAATCACTAAATGTGTCTTGGGGGTGGCACTGATTTATAGCACAGTGATGTTGCACAAACACACACGCTGTTGCAACGATGGACGTTTGTGGCTGTGCAGCATTTCTGTTTTACAAACGCGGGGGGGGACAGTGTTTTCAGAATTCAAGACTTTAAAAAAAGAACCAAGCATTGAAACATGCGGCCGCGTACGTCTCTGCCACACATTCGGCAATTCGAGCATCGCGTTGATCAGCGTGTCAATGTCGACCGGCTGCTCGCGGCGGCGCCGTCGCGCTCGCTGTGGTCGAGAGCGTTTCTGCTGCACCGGCTGTTGTTGGTGGTGCACTGGCTGTTGTTGGTGTGCTACGGCATTCTCGCGACTGTCTTGATTCAAGTTCATTGACGACATTGCCGCTGCTGATGAACTGGGCGTCAGCGACAGACTGACATCGCCGTGGCGTCGTTGTTTGTGCTCGCGTTGTATTGCGACCGACGAGCCGACCGCTGTCTGACGGGTCATTTGTTGATCACGGTTTTTTAGTTTTTTTGTTGATTGTGGCTATATTGAATTTGATTACTTCAATTCTTGTGATGTAATGTTGTGTTCTGTGATGAGAATTTTTGTCGCTGTTCGGCTGTTGTCGCTTGAAATACGTAAATTGTTGTATTTGAAAAAAAAACGGTAAGCAGTGACAAAATCATTGCAAACAAATCTGTGTCTGATCCGATGCGCGAATGCGAATCTACAGTCGACCTCTAAATTTTAGGGAATCAGCTGATTGGTTGGTGATAATCACGTGACGCATGCTTTCTGTGCAAACCAAACTCCGCCCTCACAGCAATTTCTGCACAGAAAGCATGCATCGCGTGATCACCAACGACTACGCTGCTACGTTGGTTTTATTTCACAGCCTAAAAACTGGCACCAAAAGTGGCAATAATTGCACGGCTGGTGTGAAGACGCAATATCCCATCTAATTTTGTTTATTGCGCTCTCCAGTGAGCGTAGCCACAAAAACTAGCGCGCGCTCGTATGCAAATTGCGCTTTGAATTCTATGGTGGAAAATTCATTAGCATGGAAAACCCGCCGAAAACGTAAGCAAAATCGAACTAAATCGCTGTGGTTAGTCCGCTCTCAACTGGCGGACTGGGCTCCAGTTTTCTTCTCAGAAACAGGCACCCATATTACTAGGTACTATTGAAATAGTATGATTGGAAATCAAATGTGACAAAACGGAAAAAGTAAAAAAAACACATTAACGTCACATGTAACTTGTAACTTCAAACGCTTTATAAAAAAAACGGATGATTTCTGTAGTTTTCAGTTGAAGCAGCATTTGCTCTGAAAAAGCATCATGGTTTGCTTTTAATTTTTAACTGACCAAGGAAACTGACCAGTGAGACAGGATTAATTCACACAAAAACACGTGTCAACAAGTTGCAAAAACCCAATTACGCGCTCCGGTGCGAAAGCAGTTATTCTCTGTCGCTTTCAGTGTGTCACTTTCGGGCTCTTGGGCTCGCTGGAGTTTTTGCGTGCTTGCGTAAAAAAAAACAAAGCCGCAAGAAAGGTACTTTGGGAAATGAAATTTTCGGACAGAAAACCTGCACATACATACTGCCACTTTGTGGCCATTACGTCTCCCATCTCACCGCCTACGCCTGGCAAGCTGTTGGTTCTTGGTTGTGAAAAATGCGAAATAGATAACCTGAAATTATACAGCGACATCACCATGGAAAAGCAAGCACCCTTCGGTGCATACAAACAAGTGTTCACGGAACATGATCAAAATGAAATTTCAACATGGTTTTTCATCATTCATACAGCGATATGATCGGAACTAGAGAGATATGAGCGAGCGTCGGTGGTGGGGAGCCGAAAGCCAGAGCGGCCAAACCCCCTTACACAGTTCCGGATATCCAACATATTAACACGTTGGTTTTTTTTCCAAAAAGAGAAAAGCAAATATTTGAACATTCGACAGAATCTGTTCTATCTTTATAATCTCCACAGATGTGTGTGCGCGCCATATTGGCATATTGCACAAAAAAACGCGTTTTGTACGAGTGGTGGGGGTTACACGCAAGAACACGGCGAGAACAGAATATACACGTGTATAAATGTGAAAAAATTGCATGCAGCTGCCAATAATGGCTCATAGTTTTAGCTTTCAGAACCGCGAGTTCTCTCTGTTTTTTTTGCCACCAGCGAACGAATTTATCGAAAATATATAAGGAAATGAAATCATGATAAGAATGCAATCGCATGCACAAACAAGCACACGGGCATGTGAGGCGCATTCGATTGCAGTGTGCCCTTGAAACAACGAAAGCCATCTGGAGTTGGTGAGCGCGAAGCGCACTTAATGGCACGGCTTTACCTCGTTTTTCAACGTGTCTTGAAAACAATGACGTCATATTAGATATTATTACTTCAAGTGTAGAAGAAAGTGTGATTGTTTCGGTTTTCTTTTGTGGTCATAAATTTTTTCGACAATTTTGAGCTCTGTTGTTTAATCCGGTCACATAAATATCGAATTTAGTCACGGTTAAATTGTTACATATGTACATCGAATGGGAGTTTTGTTTCCCGACGTGGGGAACTTTGTCAAAAATAGACGTGTGGTTTCGAAGGTCATATTGGTTGGTAAACATCATTTGATATTGATGGTCATTTTAGCCTGAACCTGGATCTAAAGCGTGTAACAATAATGGTTTGCAAAACAAAAAGCGAATATTTTTGCAATTGCAGGCTTGTCTTCTTGTATCACCAAAGATCTGGCACCAAAAACACAATTATCTGCTAATTGTTCAAAAAAACACAAAAACAACCCGACTAGAATTGTTGAACCTGGAATGAAAGAAGCAGATCAACTGCGGATCAAAGCCGATAATGCTGTGCAAACTTGATGGGCTTGCATTGAACTGGACGATGAACGGAAACTTTAAAGTCCACACATCTCAAACTAAGATATTATTCAAAAAAACCGGTGTGAAGAGTCGCAAACGGTCTATCCGCACACGTGAAAAACCTGAACTATACAGCGGCGCGAAATGATGATTTGTGAGAACATCGAAGCGGGCTGGTTTCAATAATGAATGAATGAGACTGAGAATGCCACGGCACACGACGAAGACGGTTGGGGACGGCAAGTTCACTTGTTTTTAGCGATTGCAAAATACGGAATACGGGAGGCGAACTTTCGGCTGCAGACACCAAAAAATGACAATAATAAAAAATATGTGCGGGCGCGCAATGCTGGCTGTTTGTTGTAAGTAAACCTGCGCGAATTCCAAGCGGAGCAGACGTTGTTTTTCCTTGTTTCACCGTGAAAAAATTCGGCAGTTTTCTGTTGGAGATGTCAAAACGCTGCGTTCAAAACAGCTCATTTCACCCGGTGCCATACGGGTATTCGAAACGGCAGGCCAGAAATCATAGTTTTTCAAAGTGGATATCCGCGTGTTTTTTCTGGCCGTTGTTTCTAAACACCAATACTATACAATCGCGTTGAAGAAACAAAAGGCAACAAACCAGAAAAAGATATCGAAAACGTAACAAGCAACATACTCAACTAGTATGACGTCACAATTCTGTGGCGAAAGTGTTGCGATTGCTCCCAGCGCGATCAAATCCGAAAAATCGTAGAAAGACAACACACGAAAATGACGCTTGGTCACGCTATCGCTATCAAGCAGAGTCAAAAATGGTCGCGCGCTCATAAAAGCTGGAACACATGTACGTGCGGCTCTGATAATTTTCGAAAACGCGCAAAAACGCAGAAAATTGGTCGCCGTTTATGTAGTTTCGAGAATACAAGTGAACAAATTGCACTGTGTTCAAATCACCTGGTTCACAGTTTCCTGACGTGAATGTTTGATTTGTTACGCTTTTACTTCTTTGTCGGCTTATGTGTACATTCGTTTTAGCGCCATTTTTAGAGCGCTCTCAACGTGTTGGAGTGCTGGGACAGTCGTAAAGCTTTTCACCAGTGTTTTCTCCATTATTCATTTGCATTTTTTTCCTTGACTGACTGATGATTACAATAAAAGTAACCCATGCATCGAGAAGGATCGAAATGAATCCTTTTCACCTTTTCACGACAGTATTTTGCTTGAAAGAGCTTGTTTTCTTTCTCAGGCTTTGCAATTACATGCTTTGAATAACGGATCTGTGTCAAAATACAGCTGACATTGGGAATATAGTTGAACAAAACATGTAGCTCACTTTTGCTACAAGGGACAATATACCGTGTATCCCATAAAAAACGAAAAAAAACAATTAAGACAAAAAATTGGTCGAACCAAGATAAAACTTCGTGGGAAAACTATTCCGAAGGCAACGTCAGAAAAAGCTCCACTCACGGCCAAACACATAGCTTGAGATGCTCTTTCGGATGCCGACACTCGCCGGGGCGCTCAGGTCACGATGCGCAATGGTGGAGTCCATTGTGGTCAATCTGAACGATTCCGCGATAAACTTTTTTCTGAACTCACAAGCTCGTATGCGCAGTGTTAGTAGAGCGTGAAGTCTTGTTTTTGGCCAAAGTCCCAGTTTGAAAACAGCACTACACAATAACGTTGACAAGCAGCGACTAGTCACAAACAAACACACTGGCACGCACACATACGCTGACAGACGCGCGTTGCTGCGCGTGCCTGTGTGTTTGTGAATGCGCAACATTACCGTGTTGTACAGTATGACAGGTCTTCAGACTAGGACTTCAGCAAGCATTAGCAAACAAAATGCAGCGTTCCACCAAAATTTCAACCGCTGAATGGACCGGTTTCACACCAACCTAGCCGCATTCGACACGTCTCGCGGTCTGAATCGGAATCGTCGACGTCGTGACCGTCTAATGCTCGCAGTCGAGGTCGCAATTGTGTCAATGGAGCTGTCGGACGGCAGCGGCTCTCTCGCACGGTTGCTCGTTCGGCTCTGCTCTCGCTCGAGCATTACCGCCACTTCGTTAGCGGCGGCATTTTGTTCGTCGACCGCCACAGCCACCGTCTCGACTGGTTGCCGACTTTCCGAAGTCGACATAATGTCAAAAAAGCGGAAAGTTTAGTCCAAACCGCGAGAGCTTGTTGGCGAGCGAAATATGTGGCTTTTGTTGTGATGACGTCTGGTGTCGAGACCGGACGGTTGCACAGTGTTGTTGTTGTTGTTGTTGTTGTTGTCGTTGTTGTTGCTGGTAGGCCATGTCATTTTCACAGTTTCAACTGACAAAATCCACCGAATCCCCCCGTCGATGGCGCGAAGCTTTTAATCGTGACCACGTCGGCTCTGCCCCCCATGCCTCTCGAGACACTGTGTCCGGCGCACCGAAAGTCAGTGATGAGAATGTGTGTGGTGTCTCAAAAAAGTTGTTGCTTGATAATAATGACATGGAAAGGGATTATTATCATGTTTTCAGCGCGCGCGGGCGACTGCCTGAGACAAAAAAACACCCGGTTTTGTTTCAGTCAGAATGATATATGATGCGCTAATGGTATTGATCGTATATGAGTCGAAAAGCACGGACGCATTTTGGCGGCAGCTGGATGGAAAATTAAAAACACACGGGGCGGCGGCTGGTCGGAGACGCGCGCTGCCACCAAGCAAACCTGATGTTATTTAAAATTCATGATTAAATGATGTGAAAAACGTTGAAAGCCAACACGCAACACAGTCGAGAAGCATCAAGGCTGCTTGCACAGTCGACGATGCGAGATGCACTGTAGGTGTATCGAAAAAAATAGTATCGTATGTATGCTGGTCACGTATTGTACTTGGCAAAAAATCGTTAGACTATCTCGTTATGATGTTAGTATTCTGCATCAATGTGTGCTCATCTAAGTGTGGAAAAATGCGTGCTCGCAACAGATGCAAAGCATGATGGTTACAGGGAGTTTCCGACCAACTGGAAAATTTGCAGACATGATTTTCTGGTGATAATATAAAAACAAACACACGTCACAGTTGGTGGACTCATAAAAAACCGGGCTACCAGAACCTGCCTTCAACCTAAATTGGGACACCGTGGTCCGAAGCACTGAGAAATCACAGACATCTTCAGGTTGGCGTGCGTGAAGCAAGCTTACAACACTTTTTAAAATTAGACTAAACTCTCTTAGTAACAAGAAGTTCTCTTCAAAATATCAAGGTCAAAATTAAGATGCAAAGATCAGAGTTCCATGTTTCGCTTGACAAACCAGCCACAAGGGAATACAGACACAAATCACGATGACGCTTTGTTACGTTATGTTTCCTCCAGTCGTGCGCGGCGCTTCAGTGCTGAAATTTGAATGCAGTTCCATACGCTTGTCGATAAACGGCGCACGCACGCCACACGCTGAAAATGTCCGAACTTGTGTCCTGGTCTTGCCGCATATGTCCCGCGTCGTGTCCTATCTCGAAAATAAACTTACATAAAAAAATTAGGGACCGGACACGGACGCGTTGCATATGCCACCGATACGGAGTTCGGCCACAGTTTTAGCGTGTAATCAGGCGAAAAAAACAACCGAAAATCTCAGAATGCACGTCTTTAACCAGGAAAACCGTGGTGAGCGGCATAACACAACAATCAGGAAGACTTCGGCACGCGCGCATGTGCGAGTTTTACGTCATACGCTTCCATGTGCACAAACGAATTCAATTCATTCAGCAGAATATCGCGTTTTTTGGTATTCATGGTGTGTCTTCACAAGGACTACGAAGAACATACAAGCATCTTTGCCACATTCAAGTTACATATTCGGTCTTAAAATCAGACAAAACATCTTGCATTATACATGTTTA
Organism: Theristus sp. LFF4_11; assembly: GCA_030248135.1. Lineage (NCBI taxonomy): Eukaryota > Metazoa > Nematoda > Chromadorea > Monhysterida > Xyalidae > Theristus > Theristus sp. LFF4_11. The sequence continues at coordinate 1 of JASANC010000479.1, read as the reverse complement.
T
>JASANC010000476.1:0-57499 GCA_030248135.1 Theristus sp. LFF4_11 | reverse complement strand
TCATGTGAATACCAACACACGCTGTGAAGCTTTTATCAGACACAACATGAGCTTAGTTTTCATGCATTTTTCTGCTTGCTGTTCAGTGTTGCGTTGCATGTTTGAAACGATTGAATTTGTGTATGCTTGTCGAATTGCGTGGAATAAAGAAAAGTGTGTTGCAGCAATTGCGTCATGCGTCAAAAGAAGCAATAACTCCAACAGTATGCTCATTTCGAGACATGAATAACTCATATAACTGGCGCTCAAAACACGCCAAAGCCGGACTAACATTCGAGAAAAAAACGCCGTATTTTCTGAATTGCAAATGGTTCATGGCAAATGCGAAAATTCAATTGGTTTGCTCACGATTTGCGCCGGGTGTTGATGTTGCATGACGCTGTTCAGTCGGTGCTGTTTGGCACGTTTCTTCGACTGCATCACGATCGCAATGTTCAGACCGCTCAGCAGCACGAACGGCATCGCCGTCATTACCAGCGCAGCCATGTACACGTTGTACACCATGTTCACCTTTGTCATGATTTTACAACTCTTTCTGCGGCAGAAACTTTGCTTATTGAGCGCATCACACGCCCCGTATACGAACAATCAATCGGCTGGCCATGAGGCCCCATGATAAATAAGCAAATAGTGTAAACGGAATTGCGTGTCGGTTGAAAGTTTTCAAAACTGGTGTTATGTTAGTCGCTCAAAAGTTGCACAAATTCATGATAAAAATTTATGCCAAATTCATGCCAAAAATTGATTTCATGCCACACTTTCATGCTATGCCAAAATTTTACTAAAACAGCAAAAAAACAATAATTTTAAAAATATTGGAAAGCATTTTGGCATGGAATAAGTTTTGGAATAGATTAGGGCATGAAATAAATTTTAGCATAGATTTTGGTGTCGACATTTTTTGAGCGTGATGAGGTTCCCTTGCTTTAAAAACCGAAAGTTGAATAATGAAACTAACCTTGAAGTAAACTTCCGTGGGACAGAACTCGACTTTCGCTACACCATCGTCAATGCAATCTCGTATGTGGAATTGAAATATTCGAATGAAGTTGTAGGCGACACTGAAGGCGACAACGCATGCGACAATCATCCATGCACGGCGTGGACGGCAGTAGCTCACGGCCATTGTTGGCATGCAAACCTGCAATTGAAAACACGCAATAACGCTCAATAATGCTTAATAATGCTCAACAACACTGAATAATGGTAAATAACACTGAATGATGTGGTGATAACATTAAAAAAACTACGAATAATGAATGCTCAATAGCACTGAATACTGCTCAATACTGCTCAATAACGCTGAATAATGCTCAAAAAGATAGAATCATGCTAAACAGCGCTGCAAAACGCCCAAAAACGTTGAAAATAGAAATAACGCTCAAATAATGGTGAATATTGCTTATTAATGCTAAACAACACTGAATACTGCTGCTTAATAGCGCTCAGTAACGTTACAATGGTAAATAACGCTGAATAACGCTTGTTAACGCGACCAGCAACGTTCAGTGCTAGAATCGCTGAGCAACAATAATCAAACGTGACTACGAAAGTTTACTAAATTTCTCCAAACCTGAATGAAGCAATCGATTGCAGCGACCACAATAAAATAGACGGAGCACGTTTGTGCGAATCCACCGACTGGAAGCATCACAATCACGGTGTAGTACCTGTGCACAAAGTCGCAAAACATATCAGAAAGATGGAAACATTTCGTTGGAAAAGTCTGTGAACGTTTTTATCAATTACATTTTCACATTTTAACAAGAAAAATTGTTGCTTCACTGCGCAGGCATGCCGTGTAGAATCCGTTCCCGCTGAAAAAATGCGCCGGTGGAAACCCGGGAAAAGTGAGGTTCTTTGTTCAGCATGTTGCAGTGCTGTGATGAACGTCTCCAAAAAGATCAGACAAGCAAAAAAAATCTTTTTGTAATTTCCACCAGTCATTCAGCAGAGGTATGTAGGAGCGCGCTGAATCGAGCCAGAACATGTGCACGCCCGTGCACGTCACCAAGAGATCGCTGAGAGCAAGCGCCGTCAAATAGACGTTCGCTGAGACGATGGCCATCCTGGAACAGACGAGAAAAACGCTGAAATTCAACTGTCGAACGTCGTGCTGTTGTTATCCGTTTAAAAACTGTTACTGGACAGGTGCTCTAGAAAAACTAAAAAAAAACGAAATGAAACGCTCAAGTCGAGTCACATGTCATTGGTATTTACTAAGGTGGCAGCGGTGCGACAACACCCCGTCATGTACCCGCAGGACAGGGTTGACAAACGCTAACCGCAACTTTTGCCCAAGTATGCCTAAAGGCCCATTCATGCACACAAATTTTTACGGCACGTCACGTCACGTCACGTCACGTGTCTTCATTCATGATGCAAAAAACACCCATCCGGCACGTCACGTCAAGCTTTAGATCACGCGCTCGTTCATACTTGCGCACGTCGACGTGCGTCGACGGACGGCAAAAAAGGTGGTATGAATGAAGACGTGACGTGACGTGCCGTGCCGGATGGTTTTAGATTTTTTGCTCGTTCATACCTGCGCACGTCGACGTGCGTCGACGGACGGCAAAAAGGGAGGTATGAATGAAGACGTGACGTGACGTGCCGTGCCGGATAATTTTAGAAACTGACCTAAAAAACCGTACGTCAACATATGCAAAATTCAATAATTTATTCGTGTGTTTCAAATATTTCAAATAACACCGCGCTTTTGAAAGCTGTCAGATTTGTTTTTTTTCGTTGTTTATTTTCGTTGTTCTTTCAACGATGTCGCGAAAAGTTGGGAGAAACGCAGGTTTGCTTTTCCCTGTTGGTCTCTGACTACTCTGACGCAAATGCAAAAATTTGTTGGTGAAAACCGAACAACTTCTATTCATTTGAATATCATCAACTTTTTGAAGCAAAAAACGAATCGTAGCCGCCAGGAACTGAACCGCACGCGTTGTTTGCTTTCAGCGGGAAATACTACCCGTTGCGCTTTTGCCTCACTAGCCAGGCATGCAGTTATAGTGCTACACGTGTACTGGGCATCTTAGTGCATGCACACAAGCTTTACAAGCTGTGTGTCGAGTGAGCACGTAATTTCGCTGCACGCTAGCACGCCTGTGGTAACTCCTGGTCCTCATTGGCATTTTTTCTAACCGTATTAACGCCTGAAACCGATTTTTTTCACAATTTTTCAACCGAAACCGAAAACTACTTATTTTTCAGAAACCGAAAAGATAATCATGAAATCAACTAATTTTTTTAAACTTCAATTTTAACGTGGCTAGAACTGCGTTGCAGCAAATTTTATTATTGATTATCCCATGATTATGTTCCAATTTGCAGCAATATCACCGCAATTCGTTCAAATAATTGAAAAAAATAGCAAACAAACAAAATGAACACAGAAAATCAAACCATCTTTGCATCTCGACGTACGGCATTTTAGGTCAGTTTCTAAAATTATCCGGCACGGCACGTCACGTCACGTCTTCATTCATACCTCCCTTTTTGCCGTCCGTCGACGCACGTCGACGTGCGCAGGTATGAATGAGCAAAAAGTCTAAAATGATCCGGCACGTCACTTCACGTCACGTCTTCATTCATACCTCTCTTTTTGACGTCCGTCGACGCACGTCGACGTGCGCAGGTATGAATGAGCAGAAAATCTAAAATGATCCGGCACGTCACTTTACCGCACGTCTTCATTCATACATGACGTGCCGTGACGTGACGTGCCGGATATATAAACGTCTTGCATGAATGGGCCTTAAAAATGTTCGATTTGAGCGAATTGTGAGACACGACAGCGGAGAAGCACGAGCAAAGGCAAATTAAATGTACAGTGGCGGCCAAAAATGTGGTACCCTGCGCGCGTGTTTGCTGTGCATTGCGCGTGTGTTGGGGGGGGTACAATTCCGGCCCGCTAATTCCGGCCTGAAGAATTCCGGCCCGCTCATTCCGGCCCGAAGAATTCCGGCCCGAAGAATTCCGGCCCGGAGAATTCCGGCCCGGAGAATTTTCGCCAGTACGAACAATATTAAACCACACGAAGTGATTTTGGTAATGAAATAATAAAATAAAAATATCGATGTTCACATGTTACAGTGTATTTTCAATGATGTTCGTCCTGTTTGCTTATTTGGAAAGTGAAACCTTTTGGAAAAAAGAAACTACAAATAAATGTTTAATTTTTTTATCATGAACAGGATTTGTGACCCTTTTACCTTATCAAAAAGGCTTGGCTTAGGATTAGGAACCTACAACAAGTCACTGCAAGCAAGTTCTAAACAAAAATAAAAAATCACTTAAGAATTTATTTACCAAAAATCACTTCGTGTGGTTTAATATTGTTCTTGCTGGCGAAAATTCTCCGGGCCGGAATTCTCCGGGCCGGAATTCTTCGGGCCGGAATTCTTCGGGCCGGAATGAGCGGGCCGGAATTCTACGGGCCGGAATTTCGCGGGCCGGAATAGTACACGAGCCCGTGTGTTGCATCAGCCGTACAAACGCTATTATAACAATGTATTGGCAACGTTGGATCGAAAAGTGCGCCGTGAACCCAACGTTGCCCTTAAATTCTTAAAATACCGTATTACCCCCAATAAACCCCCATGGGGGATTAATACGTCAGCGACTTTTAGGGGTGGGGGTTTATTGGTGGGGGGATGGATTATTGGTGGGGGGGGGGTTTATTTACAAAAAAATCTAGGGGTGGGGGTTTGTTAAAAAATGGCAAAAATACCTTGCATAACAGGCAAGAAAGTCGCAGAAACTTCTACTTTTCACAGAGATTTTCTTTTGTAACAGCCTTTTGTAATGAAATTACCATTAACTCATCCCTTTGGGGCCTTTGGTAGCACAATTTCACCAATGTCACTTGAAGTGTTCTGCTTTGGTGTGTGTGAATGGCTCACTGGACTGCCAACCGATCCGAGCTGCTGTGTGTGATGACCGGTGGACGACGTTGGGTTTTTTACTTTTACTTTACTTTTACTAAATTAAAACGACTTCACTTTTATTAAAACGACGACGATAGACGATAGAAATAAAGAGGAACAAAATGGCACGAACGGCACATGCTGAACTCATAAAACACAGCACTTTTATAATGTACGAGAACGAACCAAGGAAAAATAGCTTAACAAAGATTTAAGAAAACTGTTGAGCATCTAGGAAAAAAGTAGATGAGCATTGGAAGTCAAGCGCTCTGTCAGAAACAGCTCACCGTAAACCCGGCTTTGTGTGAGAGTGCAGACACGAAGGCTAAAGTAGGACATTACAGTACCCTACTCCCCCATACGGAGCGCCCTCGCGACGTCACTCTCCCTACGCAGCCGAGTGTCTGGTGCACTGCCTGACCTGGGCACCTGCTTCCACTCATTTCAAAACTCCTAATTGCTCCAACTACTGAAATTGAATCACTTGGAACTCGAACTCAGAAAACAAAGACCAACAATTATCATCAAAGTCAAAAACCTGAACTGCCAAAATTGAAAGTCACGATTGTTAAAACTGTGATCACGCACGGCAGTCGAAATGCGTCGAAAAACCCCAAAGAAAAACCGGCAAAACTAAAATAGAAGGAAAAGCATTAAAACAGTTCACCCTCTCCCCACACTAAAAACGGGGCTAAAACAAAACAAATCAAATCAAACAAATCAATTACAAATCAGCAGAAGACTGGCGCAACCTGCACTCTACGTCGCAGTAACTGAGACCTTCAAATCAAAGAACCGTGGCTAAACAATAAAACTTCTACTGCGCTTCACTGCGCCACAACCAAACTTCTCCTCGCAGCCTTCTTCAGCACATCACCACAGCCAATCACGTTTTTGATCACGGAGGCCGTCCTCCGTTCGGTTTGAGTCTCGGAGACCGAAATAACTCCGTATCGGTTTGAGTCACGTAGACCGAAAAAAAACTCCGACCAACCAATCTCCGCTGCGGCGTTCTGGCTTTCTCGAAAGCTGCCCTCGGCGAAACCCGGCCGTGCCATAGATCGACGCCGTCTCAGCTCGCATGCCGCCACAACTCCAGCCACCGCGTCTCCGTTCCATGCGACGTTCTGCCAGCCACTGGTGCGCCCGCCACTCCGCTGATCTGCCTCGGCGACACTCGACGACACGCGAAGACGCGCAGCACGCCACCGCCTCTCGTCGATGCTGACCCTCCATGGCTTTTGCACTGACCCTCCATGGTCTCGGTGCACGCGACGTCGCCACCCAGCATTGTCTCGGCGGGACCTCCACTGAAGTGTTCTGCTTTGGTGTGTGTGAATGGCTCACTGGACTGCCAACCGATCCGAGCTGCTGTGTGTGATGACCGGTGGACGACGTTGGGTTTTTTACTTTTACTTTACTTTTACTAAATTAAAACGACTTCACTTTTATTAAAACGACGACGATAGACGATAGAAATAAAGAGGAACAAAATGGCACGAACGGCACATGCTGAACTCATAAAACACAGCACTTTTATAATGTACGAGAACGAACCAAGGAAAAATAGCTTAACAAAGATTTAAGAAAACTGTTGAGCATCTAGGAAAAAAGTAGATGAGCATTGGAAGTCAAGCGCTCTGTCAGAAACAGCTCACCGTAAACCCGGCTTTGTGTGAGAGTGCAGACACGAAGGCTAAAGTAGGACATTACACACTGCATTCAGCCACTGAATTCGCTGGGTATGTGTTTAAAACAGGATTCCAATTAACCCCCATGGGGGATTATTTGTGGGGGGATTATTTGGAAACTTGTCGGGGGGGGGGGGTGGGGGTTTATTGGTGGGGGGGGTTAATGGTGGGGGGTTTAATGGGGGTAATACGGTATCTAAAAATGCGGGAGACGCATATAAAAGGAGGAATATGGCTTTGTGTAATCAGTGAGAGACTTAACTCGACAACTCTTTTCAAGTCTCTGATGTGGTATTATCTTTTTTATTAAACGTGACCCAATATGCGTTTGCACGCACAGATCGAGAAAATGTTTCATGTCTGCGCGGCAATTTGAAATCAGCAAAACTTAACGTATTCTGCCGACAGATTTGTGCAAGAAATTGAAAAAAAACAGCCAGAGTTTTTCTCGTTAAACAAAATTTATTTTAATTCATATTCGAACTACGTTCTGGCGCGAAACATTTTTTCATCTGTGCGGCTTTTCCACACTTCATTCAACATTTCTCCACCTCCTTCGTACGAAAAGATAATACATGGGTTCCCGTTCAATTTGTGAAAAAATTTGAACAACTTTTTTATTTTAAATGGACACCGAAAATGATCGACAACAACAACACCGACAAGAACAACAGTAAAGATCCTGAATTTTTTTAGTTTTTTTGTTTTGACTTTGCTAAACCACAGGAACATGCGATGTTTCATTCTTTGCTTCTGATGGATAGGGTGTTGGTCCCCCTTTTTGGTTTTTTTTTCGAAATTTTTTCCTTTCATCATTAATGATGAAAATTATAGCCGATTGAAATTTTAAAATTTTCGCTGCCGCGCCTCCCACGATTTATTCGGATGGATTTTTTGCTTTCCGAGCTCTTACCGGAGCATTTGAAGTTTTTAAAACATGAAAACGGAGGTTTATGGTGCAAAAACAACAGTAAGACCAATAGTGCATAATGTAAAAAAACGTAACCGAATCCATTTTGTTCGGTTGTGATTAGCTCATCCGTATGACCAGCTTTCTCTTTGAAATTTGTGTTTTTTTCCGACTGAAAAACAATAAAAATCGACCCACTCAAAAAATTACTCGTTTGAAGGAACAAACAGAAGGCTTCAAAGTTATTTTTAAAAATGTGCCTTCGTATTAAGAAAATAACCATCCCGGTAATATCATACCTACTATATGTATGTATATGTACACAGCGCAGCTGAAACTCGAAATTGAAGTTTTATTTTATTTTATTCATTTTATTTACATAGTTTGTGCACGTTCTTGGCTTTCAGAAACAAAAATTCAAACATGATTTTTTTGCGTTTTCCAATGGTTTCTTGTATTGTTTGTGCTGGCGAAAATTCACCGGTCCGGAATTCTCCGGGCCGGAATTCACCGGACCAGAATTCTTCGGGGCTGGAATGAGCGGGCCGGAATTTCGCGGGCCGGAATAGTACACGAGCCGATTGTGATACGTATTTTCGTTTCAGAAGGAAAATTAATAATTTCCAACCCACTTGACAAAGGTGCTCGTGAGAAACAAACGTGACGCATAATGTCGCAACAACTCTGCCCCATTGCATTTGTGGTCGCCGCTGTTGCGATGTGCCTGGCGGTATGTTCGATTGATGCCGTTGGTGTTCACGACCAGTGGGCCAGGGCAGCGACTGACAAGAGTGCGCTCGAACGAAGAATCGAAAAACGCAAACAATACGTTGCTTTCTTGCGAAAAGTCGGCCGATTCCGAGCGTGTGGCGAACCACTGTACCACTTAATGCGGCGCGCCGTGTGCGACTGCTGTGTCCGCCCGTATGGCTACACTGGCCAGAAACGGGCCGCTGACCGGTATACACGCGGCTCAGGTAATGGTAAAAGGTTTTCACTGGACATTGTGTCAAATCGTTCACCAGGCAAAGTCACTCCATGCAGCTTAGTTAACATTTTACAGGAATGGCTACCGTTTGCTGTGAAAACCCATCGTGCACAATTGAGTATCTGGAGACGATGTGCTGCCGTGACTGCTGCAATCCACGTGGTTGTACAGTCTAAAAAGTTGTATTGTATGGTTATAATATGGTGCCAAATGTTGATTTTGCCATACATATTGAAACATGGTTTGCAATATAGGCAAATGCAAATCTTTATGGAGTTTTCCAGTAATGTTTTATTTCTCAGAAATGTTTTTTCGTGATTTTAGGACCACCATAATTTATGCGCTTTTAGAAATGGGGATCATTTAAAAATGTTGCTTTGGGGTGTACTGTACTTGTATGTTCAATGATTGCTGGACGTATAAAAAGTCCTATCATCACATTTGATTGGATAGTGGATAGAGCACACTTTCGCAACATATCTGATAAAATAGAAACCGCAGCAACAGCACTTGACAAGGTGCAGAACTATGATATTATCTTTTCGTGTGAAGGAGGCGGAGTAATGTTGAATGATGTGTGGAAAAGCCGCACAACTGAAGTTGTTTCGCGCCCGAACGCAGTTTGAATACAAAATAAAGAAAATTTATTCAGTAAGAAATGATTCTAATTAGTGTTTTCTAAATTTCTTGCACAAATCTGCCGTCAGAATACGTTAATTTTTGCTGATTTCAAATTGCCGCGCAGCCATGAAACATTTTCTCTATCTGTGCGTGCAAACGCATATTGGGTCACGTTTAATAAGAAAGATAATACACACTGATACAAGTACACAAAAGCTATATTTTTGCGCCGCGTTTGTTTTACTGAGAAGCGTAAAAAAGTTTTAAAATTATTTTTTAACTGTCCTTTCCAATTTAGTCCGAAATCACATCATGTGCGAAATTCTGTGCAAATTCTGTGCAGAACTTCTGTAAATCAAGAATCTGTAAATTCTGTGCAAAAACAGAAAAATCAGAGACTGCAAAACATTGCTTCATGTGGTTTTATCGTTGCTAACGTACGCATCGCTGTGTACACACCAGCACCAGCGACAAAAAGGTGTTGTCTTCCATTGATTTTCACCCTTTTTACCAAACTCTAGTGGCAGGATAAATTGTCTGACCCGTGAGTCGTTGCCTTTGCCACAGAAGGGGACCTTGCGTTCCCCAATGCCTCTGCGATACACTTTGTCCTGGGCAAACCAGTATCAGCGATCTGAAGTCTGATCGTTATTTTAGTGGTTTTAGTGGTCGCTAAATGCCCGAAATACCGCAAATGTTGAAGTTTTAATTGTCTACAATGTACGAGGGTTGCCATGTGCAACCGAAATAATGAATAAACGGCTCAAAAATATGGCTCTTATGTACTTGTATCCGTGTGTACCACATCAGAGACTTGAAAAGAGTTGTCGAGCCAAGTCTCTCACTGTTTACACAAAGCCATATTCCTCCTTTTATATGCGTCTCCCGCATTTTTAGATAATATTCTGACTTTTAAATAAGCCCCGAAGGTCGGACCAAATTCACATCTCGTTGGTCACACTTTCTTCTAAACCCCGGATACCTCAGGTTTTTCATTTTTCGTTTTTTGGGCCGATTTCGCCTATGCTATTTCTACGGCCGATTCGCCCGACATCGTCACGATTCAGTACCTAGAATTGCTCACATAAGAAAACTGACCCAAAAGCCGTGATCGGTGCAATGAATTACCATGGACAACACAGTTTTCTTGTTTTTTGCATTTGGACCGATTTCGCTAATTTCCACGGCGGTTCGCCCGAAATCGACACGATTCAGTATCTAGAGTTGCTCACATAAAAAACTAACCAAAATCCGTGATCAGCGCATTGAATTACCCTGGGAAACACTCTTTTCTTGTTTTTCGTTTCTGGACCGATTTCGCCAATTTCCACGGCCGATTCGCCCGAAATCGTCACGATTACGTATCTAAAGTTGCTCACATAAGAAAACTAACCCAAAATCCGTGAGCAGCGCATTGAATTACCCTGGAGAACACCGTTTTCTTGTATTTCATTTCTGGACCGATTTCGCCAGTTTCCACGGCCGAATCGCCCGAAATCGTCACGATTCAATATCTAGAGTTGTTCACATAAAAAACTAACCTAAAATCCGTGATCAGCGCATTGAATTACCCTGGAAAACACCATTTTCCTGTTTTTCATTTCTGGACCGATTTCGCCAGTTTCCACAGCCGATTCGCCCGAAATCGTCACGATTCAGTATCTAGAGTTGCTCACATGAAAAAACTAACCCAAAATCCGTGATAAGCGCATTGAATTCTCCTGGAAAACACTGTTTTCTTGTTTTTAATTTCTGGACCGATTTTGCTAATTTCCACGGCCGATTCGCCCGAAATCGTCACGATTCAGTATCTAGAGTTGCTCACATAAAAAACTAACTCAAAATCCGTGATCAGTGCATTGAATTACCATGGAAATCACCGTTTTCTTGTTTTTCATTTCTGGACCGATTTCGCCAATTTCCACGGCCGATTCGGTGTTGCTCCACATAAAAAACTAACCCAAAATCCGTGATTAGCGCATTGAATTACCCTGGAAAACACCGTTTTCTTGTTTTTCATTTCTGGACCGATTTCGCCAATTTCCACGGCCGATTCGCCGAAATCGTCAGGATTCAGTATCAAGAGATGCTCACACGGGGCAAAAAAAAATTAACTTAATTTCCAAAATCTCCGGATGGAATTACCCCAGGAAACATTTTTGTTTGACTGTGAAAATGCCGCAGGTAAAAATTGAAAGCCCGAAGACATGTAACCAGTTCAAAACCTACGAACCTTTAAAATGCCCAATTTTTTACCCAAATAAGGGTTGGAGCAAAAAAGTAACCAGATTTTCAAAGTCTACAGACGAAATTACCCCAGGCAACTTTTTTGTTCGGTTACTTCAGACAAAAACTGAAAGGGCGATGGCGAACACTACCCGGTGAAAACCCTGCGAACTTTTAAAAATGCCCAATTTTTTTACAAAAAAAACAGGGTCGTTGCAAAAAAATTAACCCAATTTTTCAAATCTACGGATGGAATTACCCCAGGAAACATTTTTGTTCGGCTGCCCCAGTTAAAAATTGAAAGGGCGAACACATCTTGACTTGATTACATACCAGAAAAAAAGAGATAGAAAAATAAGTAACATAAATTTCAGAATAGGTAATTCGTGTCTACAGCGTGTGAAAGGTTGTCCGATAAAAATGTTTTCGCGGCTCCAAGCACAACTTTGGATGTTCTGTTTGTGTGCACAGAACCAAGTTTGTGGCTTATACTATGCTCGCTGCAGAGCAGCGAGAAAGTTTGAAAAACGCGCGCGAGGGGATAACGGCTCATATTATGCGTGATGCGCTGTCCGCTCGCTGCGCTCGCTCGCGCATCCGCATGATAATAGCGTTTGTACGGCTGTGCTGTACACAGCACACACGCGCGCAGCGTTCCAACACTTTTGGCTGCCACTGTACATATTTACTGTCTCAACCACTGACCGCACTGACCGTGGCTGCCGAAAGATGTAAACATTGACGACGTTGCCGAGGATGCCGACGACACCGACGAGCGGCATCAACGCAATCACAATGACAAAGTTGAACACTCTGTACGCCACCTGGTAGTCGTCGCCACTCAGATCCTGGCAGATGCAGTTTGACGTGACGTTCAACGTGCCATTCATGTCAGCTGTCAGCATAATAGTGTCACTGTCACTGATGTCACTGTTGTTAGCGTCCATCACGCGGATTCGAAGTTTTCGTTTTTTATATCCGTGGGTGACTCAGTTCGGTTCGGTTGCCACGTACATATTATTTTATTATTTCTGCAATCGTAAACTCATCTGCGATGGGATTGTGCCAACATGTTTTTGGTGCAAAGTGTATACACATGTTTACAGATTGTTTTCAAAGCGACGTCTATAAAAACCGTTGGTAATAAATCATGCCGATTGCGCTTGTCACCCTGCGGCTTATATGGCTTGCAGAACTTTGCAAGTTTGCTCAAAGGGATGAACAAAAATCCAAAATTATTCTTCGCTGCGCATGAACAAGGAAATGCTTGCCATGAAACGTCTGTTTATCCAAAAAAAGTTTTTTAATCCACTGCGTTTTTTGCTACGAAAGGTTCAAGACGCAGTTATAGACTAATAAGCTACAAATGTACTTACCTAACGTACAACAATAACTCGGAGTTTTGATAAATGACGCAGTCAACTGCATAATAATTGCCTTCGCCCAAAGTTTTTGATCGAAATGACAAAAACAGGGCTGGCTCCGCAAATTACCATTGGCGTCTCGTTGGAACGATAACGGTAATGGCTTGCACACAGCAAAACGCACGCGCTAGCACTTTTTTTGTTTTTTTGACTAGAAAAACAAGATGAAAGGAACAAGTGCTGTTTTATTAGAAATATAAATGAGATATAAGGTCGCCGGGAAAAGGGAAGATCCGGTGTTCAAGGGTACACTTGTCGCGCGTTTCTGCTCCATAAAAAACGTGCACACCCTGTCACATCAATTGATCAAGACTGCGTGCAACAGCGATAGCAGTTTATTTCTATTATAAACCGAAACATGCGACCGGGAACCGGATGGACAAATTGGTTTCACTAACGAAATGCAAAAAAGTTAATGTTTCTGTTATGGACGCGCATTGAATTATGATAAAAACAAAAAAGAACGCGCTAGTATAAGCAAATGCGCGCTAACAATTCCGTTTTTTTCTAATTTCCGTTTTGTTCGCAATAAAGAACAGACTGCAGCTAATATAAGAGGCCTTCCGCCGAAAAATCGCCCCACAGTGGACAGTCTAGATTTTTGACCTGTCTCCGAATTGGCTCAAATTTCAACACAGTTAAGTATATTCATTTTGCAGGTCAAAAACGAATTTTCAGCCCAATCGGCCCAAAAACACGTCCGCTGTGGCCTTTTTAATGAGGTACCCTATTTTTGGAGGAGGTCATTTTTGGACCCCAATTTTAAGGCATGTTCGGAAAATTGTCACCATTGGCTAGTGGTTAAACGAATTTGGCTGAAATTTGAATCGTACATTGGCACCATATTGGGCTAACTTCTGAGCTATATTTCATCAAGAATGATTGTTGCACATGTTTGCTGCAGCTGTTTAAATATGATGCTTTTTGACAAAATTCTCAAAATTCAAAATGCTCTGTAGGTGCGCCCAATGAATGAATTTGGCTGAATTTTTGCATGAAGGTTTCTATTATACAGGGAAAACAGTGTACAAAAACTTGGACCGGGGACCAGTTGCATTCCTGAGTTACAGCAGTTTTAAGTTGAACTCAGGAAGAAAAAGTGGTCATTTTCAAAAAAACTGAAGTTTTTCGATTCGCTAGCCATTCATTTTGCATTTTTATTGCTCAAAACAAAGTAACAGTATGTTTTTCAACCTCCTAAATACGGTGCTGCAATTAGTTTTCAAATTTTACAAATTTCAAGCATAAAGTGTCATGTTATTTTTCAATAATTCATGTGCAATCAGTTTTGAATTTGAGTAGAAAGTTGAGGGGCCTGCGGAAATTCGGCGGATTTGGTATTTGAAAAGCGTTTTTGGGCACAGTAACAGCGTGTAACTTTTTTTTTTGTTTGGATGAAACTTTGACGTGCTACAGCCGTATTGTTTTTGCAACTCAGAAATGATTTCTAAAATAACATAGCACTTTATGCCACGAGCAAGACGAAATGAAGTTTTGAACACACTACTCTTTCTTGTCACATTGCTGCAATAGCAGCGGTATCCAATAAACAACGATTACAACAACAATTGCATTGGCATTCATGTAGCACACCACAAACATTATTCGGGCAGTGTAAACAAACGAAATTATCCCATGTTCCATTCGCATTTGTAAACTGTTTTTTTATTTCGGGCCGGAGCGTTCACTGGATGCATGATTGAACGATTTCGCTCAACTACCATTGGTGGAAGGCCCAATGCACGGCAAAAATGGTTGCAATGATGACCAGCAGCCACCAACTGCATCCCATAAACGCCGCCATCCGTTAGACTGTATCGATATCGTGTGTTCGCGGTGTGGATTGGTCGCGTCCCTGACACCTGAAAATCACCTTCATGCAAAAATTCATGTTAAATTCATTCATTGGGCGCACCTACAGAACAGTTTCAAGTTTCCCAATATGCAAAAATGGTGAGGTTTACGACAATTTCAGTTGTTTAATCATGCTTGAAATTTGTTAAATTTCAAAACTAACTGCAGCAACGTATTTAAGAAGTTGAAAACAAATTGTTACTTTGTTTAGAGCGATAAAAATGCAAAATGAATGGCTAGCGAATCGAAAAACTTCAGTTTTTTTCGAAAATGACCACTTTTTCTTCCTGAGTTCAACTTAAAACTGCTGTAACTCAGGAATGCAACTGGTCCCCGGTCCATATTTTTGTACACTGTTTTCCCTGTATAATAGAAACCTTCATGCAAAAATTCAGCCAAATTCATTCATTGGGCGCACCTACAGAGCATTTTGAATTTTGAGAATTTTGTCAAAAAGCATTATGTTTAAACAGCTGCAGCAAACATGTGCAACAATTATTCTTAATGAAATATGGCTCAGAAGTTAGCCCAATATGTTGCCAATGTACGATTCAAATTTCAGCCAAATTCGTTTAACCACTAGCCAATGGTGACAATTTTCCGAACATGCCTTAAAATTGGGGTCCAAAAATGACCTCCCCCAAAATAGGGTACCTCATTAAAAAAGCCACAGCGGACGTGTTTTTGGGCCGATTGGGCTGAAAATTCGTTTTTGACCTGCAAAATGAATATACTTAACTGTGTTAAAATTGTTTTAATTGTTTGAGCCAATTCGGAGACAAGTCAAAAATCTAGACTGTCCACTGTGGGGCGATTTTTCGGCGGAAGGCCTCATAAGTTTGTGCAATTTTCTGCATCTGTCGCAAACGAAACGGCTTCGTGGCGTGAAAGTGTAGTGAGAACCGGCGAAGAATAGTGGAAATATTTGTAGAACTGCTAGGATGCACCCAATAAAGCTAATTCAAAAATAGTACAAAAAGCGAAGGGGGTGATCCAATTGTTTTTTTTTCACTTGGCGATTCTTGAAAAAAGTAAACAGGGAAAATCTTAGTCGTTGAGAAACGGTTGTATATGAACGAACAGAAACAGTACATCGCGTTTTGAGAATAAATGTCTCGCAGGAATAAAGATATCTAAAGAACAAACCAATCAAGCATCTCACCACACACACGCACTTTTATGATTGGAAAAGTGAAAACAAAACTATAATCGAGGCAGCAGGCATGCGTCACAAACAATAACGCACAGCATTTCAGTTCGCTCAGTCAGCGGAAATGAAACGAGTTTGGAACAACACCGAAGCTCGTTTGCGTGTGTGGCGGGGAGCGTCCAGGCACTCATTCACATTTGTGAAAACTGGAAAAGCCAAAGTTATGCGGGAAAGTTGCGAATAAATACCCACTTTATTGGACAGAAATAAATTTGAACGGACATCCAATCCACTACCAAGCTGTGATGGATCTAGAAGTATGGTACAGTATGGTTTACTAATAAATGAAGCAGCTCTTTTCTTTTCAATCGTAGCGAGATCAGTAGCAGGCTAGCAGTTATCTTTCTCAAAAATGCCAAGAAACTTGCCAGTCGTGTGTGCAATAGACAAAAAGAACGAACAAACAAGTGTTAGCTTTCTAAAACACGACCAGCTTGTACACAATTGGCTTTCTGAAAGCCTTTTTTCATTCAAATTTCGCGCCCTCCTCGCACCCTGAAAAGATGCCACGTTTATTCGGCTACATCGTATCTCCTGTATTGTGTCTCGACGTGATTTCACAAGCTTTTATGACAATATGTGTATCACAAGCAAATTGAAAAAAAATGAAACACTATCCACTCTGATAGATAGGTATGACCTATTTTTTTAAACGTGTCCCACTGAAATGACGTCATGTGCCGCCAAACATGCGCTTGCCGTTCACAGCAAACCAGACTTTTCGTTTAGCCGATTTCTTCCCGTAAACAAATGGTGAATGTCGGAATCAGTCACACCAAACTGACATTGTAGAGCCTGTACTTTGACAAACGGGCGTTTTCAAATCAAATGACGTCATTTTAGTCCGGACACGTTTGAATAAATCCACAATACAATGTAAGTAAAATCGTAACGAAAAATTTAAAAAAAAACACGGAAGTTTATTGATGTAACTATTATCGTTACAGGAAGACCGCGTGCACAAAAGTTTCACGCGTTGGGGAAAAGCCGGACACCAAACCAGACGCATGACGTCATCCGACGTCTTTCGTCAGCTACCGTAACCCAATTTTGAATTCCCGCGGATTCTTGAAACGTTTTTCCTATCCCTGTGTGCAAAGGCATAGAGAACCGGGACCAAAATGAAAGATAATATATTCGCAATATATTGCCGAGTGCACTGGTATACTTATACAGTTTATAAACTGAACATTAACATTAGCTGAGCGTTTGCTTTGGCACAAACGATCGCTAAACTTGAAAAAACTCTGGTTTCATGAGATACCCTTCGGTTATTGTTGCATGTGGCAGTCTCTGTAGCAAATCACATTGTGCGATATGACAGAATATAAACCTGAATGAAGGAATAAAATTTGTATTACAGCCATCGGCGCCATTTTGAAGACTAGCACGATTTGTATTCAATCGCCGACACAACACCGAAAGCGTCTATTTGTGAAATGCACGTATAGTCGGTTTTTTTCAACTGATACACTGCTATTTGCATCTCCAGTGAAAAACAGTTTTCGTGTTTTTTTCGCATTTACCAAAACGGTCTTTATTGCACGTTTTTCAGTTGTTCAACAATCGACAAGGAAGTATAATGACATCTATTCAATTGTGTCAACGAGCGTTGTCGGACGGGCACGGTATTGTCTTTCATTTTGTCTCGAGACTCAACGCGCGCATAGATTGATAAGCAGTTGCATGCACGACGCGGGAATTCAAAATCCGAATCCCCAAAATAGGGCCGGGTGACTTAGGTTGTTTTGAATTGCCACATAAAGATTGAAACTGGCTGCCTGTTTACGTCTGCAAACGTAGTGTTCAAAGGCAGCAGCGCACAGACAAAGATGCTGAAACATGCCCAATGTCCTGTACCTCATCTTGTCCGCGTCCCTTGTTATTTCCTGTGCTGAAAATAAACATTATGAAATAAACTTTTTGAAATATGAAAAATTTTATTTTTCCTAAAATATAACTTAAAAATATTTTTAGGACCTAAAATGGGACGTGAAGAGGTGCAGGACACGGGACACGATGCAGGGACACACGATTGTCTTGCGGTGAAGTAAGATTAGTTGTGAAATGATCAGCCTTGCGGTTGCGGTCACGACCACGAACAAACAAGCTGCTAACCTTGGTTTAACAAAAGCACAAAAGTGATGAGTTGAAACACACGCTACGCTACAGTACATATCTGTTGCATCATGCACTACATACAATGTACATTATACAATGTAGATTATGTTTAAGCCATGTGTGGACAACCAAAATTCATGTTTGAAACGTGGCACATTTAATGAGAGTTCTGGTCCTCTTGTGACTTGTGGGAGCAACCACACATTCGCATTTAGCGGCACTGGCAAAAGTGCGCCTGCAGAAAGTGCAATGTCCTTGCATTCGTGTGTCTGTAATGCATACGCAGTTGTACAATGTTTAAGGGAAAAAAGTTTAGATTTCACTGCTTGATTCACTTCACAGCTCGTTTCACTTTACCTTTACAAAATATTGTGGGAGTTAGCTGCGGCGTCTCCCACGATTCACTTCATTTTCAAACGGTTTTTTTCAAAAAGTTTCGAAAAAACCACGTGCAGTGAACCGGGGGATCGAACCTTTGCTATTGTGCATGTATTGCTATTGCTATTGCCCGCAGCAGTAACCGCTGCACCACTAAAATTACAACAAACCTATTGCTCAAGGCATGCATTGCTGATCAGTGTGTGCTGCGCTGTGCTGTGCGTGTGAATGGGTTTCAGCAAATCAAAAAGTGAATTGAATAGTGAAGGGAATTGTGAACTCTTACTCACTAAAAACTATTTTGTGTGATTCGTGAATAATGTGATCAATCCAACAATATAAAAGTCACAGCTTTCGAAAGTCCAGTTTTCTCATACATGCCATAAAGGCCATTGTGATTTAGGACCTTTTCATAATGGCAGCATGAAAAAAATGAGTGTTTGTTGTTGCGCACGCAAACTTTGTTTGGGGCCGAGTGACGAATTTTCGCTGACTCCGCGCACCGGCTTACTGCGGATGTCCGGTCGGTTTAGAGGCAGAAAGCAATGCGGCTGTAAGTTGCGGTAGCCAGCCTGTACGGACAGTCCATTATTATAAGAACACAGTGCAACACAAGAAGAATCAGGCTAATTTAGCTTGCGCATTCCTCATAGAAAGCCTCTGTGAACATAATCCACACAACTTTTTAGTTTTTTCGCTGGTTCTTTTGTGTGACTACATGCTGTTTGACTTTTGCACACCGAAGCCCGATGGGACTGTGACACACAGTACATACACCAAAATAATTATCAAACTCTTTTTTCACAATTTTGAAAAGCTAGTGACAGCGAAACAAAAATACTGGAAAAGGTGTTATTATTTTTAATTCTTTGTGCGTTCACGCTGAAAAACATGTTCAGATTTGCAAACTGCAAGCAAGTTTTGAAAGCCAGCTAGCTTTGCGTTCAGTTTTTTGTTTGGTTCACTGTTTGGTGGTACAGTGGTAATAATGAGGGCAAAAAAATGACCAGGGCAATTTTAATCGACTCGTGTTTTTTTAAACCTCAAGTAAAAACAATACATTCGAATGGCGAAATCTGTTTTACTTGAATTAGATGTTATTGTCAGGTCCGTTATTGGACCTGACATCTTTCCCACCTGTAACTTTGTTAAACTACTCTGTTATATTGTTATCTTCTACACGTACAACAGTTAAACAACTTTATTGTCATTGGTGATCAATCAAATCAGTGCCAGTAATATTTCGGTGTGTTCTTCTCCTGTCTCCACGGTAAATGACAAAACCAACGTCGTCTCGTGTGCAAGAGTTTTGGTATCGTGTGGTCGCCGCACATTTGGGCGCCTGCGCGATCCGTCTGGGTGTTTCGCCTGACGTAGGGCCGCCTGGGCGACTTGGGCGACAACTGACGGCCAGCTCCAATAGACACACTAGTGCAAACGTGCTCAAACGGTCTCGCCGACATCTGAAATCGTACTGTGTTGCAATTCATTCACCTGATTCTGAAAGCAAAGTGAGCGGCAAATAACAATCATTGTGTGTACTACCGTATTACCCTTAATAAACCCCCATGGGGGATTAATACGTCAGCGACTTTTAGGGGTGGGGGTTTATGGGGGGGGGGGGGTATTTACAAAAAATTCTAGGGGTGGGGGTTTGTTGAAAAATGGCAAAAATACTTTGCATGGCAGGCAAGAAAGTCGCAGAAACTTCTACTTTTCACAGAGATTTCCTTTTGTAACAGCCTTTTGTGATGAAATTACCATTATGGGGGATTATTTGTGGGGGGGGATTATTCGGAAACTGGTCGGGGGGTGGGGGTTTATTGGTGGGGGGATTAATGGTGGGGGGGGGTTAATGGGGGTAATACGGTAATCAACAATATTGCAACGGTCGATCGAATGAGAGGCCATGACGACCAGCCCTCATTGTGTGACTGGAACGCTCACGGCGTCGCAGGTGAAAGATACGAACGGATCGGTGGCAGAGGTCCGTAGTTGTCCGTCCGACTTCAGTAACGAGGCACATCGCTCGGACTCTGGTTCGCAGTTAGCAGTGATGTCAAAGCATCACTCGACTGTTAACTGCGCTGTTAACTCGATGGTGCATTCACATTATTAGCACCACAAAGGTGTTTATTGCTTTTGTAGTTTTTTGCAATTAGTTGTTTATTGCTGTAATTATCATGCATTTTTGTGTTCTGCCTCTGCGACTCAATGCGTTTGCAGACGTCAAAAGGAAACTAGTTTCAGTCTTTCTGTGGCAATTCAATGTCAGGCTAAAGCGCCATTCCTGGCGGTTGTAGCGCGCGCGTCACTTCACGCGGCGTCACGTTTCGCTGCACATGCACGGAGCAAAAACGTTGCAGCTTCAAGTGCTAAAGTGACGCCTGCGCTTTAGCGCGCGCGAGTGAATGAATGTTCCTTAAGTTACCCCAGCCCTATTTAGGGGACTCGGATCACTTTACCAATTTTGAACTCCCGCCTCATGCATGAAATTGTTCAGCTATCAATGCATGCAATGTGTCTCGGGACCAAAATAAAAAAATGAATGTGAATTCCTTGTTTTCTATCAGCTTACACAATATCTTTATGCACGAACTCAGTTTTTTTCGACGCACACATTCCATGATCCTATCCTCCATTTTCATATTTTTTATCATCTGAATACGGTATATTTCCTATGAAAACAAAACGAATCTTCCAGCGGATTAACAAAATAATGCCGTTGCTAGATGCAGAACTGCAAAAAAGTCAGTTTCAGTTGTCCATTCCAAAAAAATGTTCTGATAATATTTACGGTTTCACTCAGTTAACAATACAACGTTGATACAACAATATGTCTTTGTGGCGAATAAACTATTTTATTTTTAAAAACTCCCAAAACGCAACAAAAACTGACCTTTCGAAAACACGAAACAGCATAATAAGAAATGAGAAAGAAAACCAGGAACGTGTTGAACCAGCAAAATGAACAAAAAATAACCTCATTGAGTGGAAAAAAAGCTGCCAACAAATCTTTGGTTTCGTAGCGGGTTTTGCATGCATGCATTATCAGCCTGTAAGTGCACCAATGACAATGCTAATTTTGGTCACCAAAAGAAACAAAAGTGTTATTGCCTAACCAGCCAGTTATCACTGCAAAACGGAAGCGATAAACGAAGCAAATTACAAATGAAATGGGAGCTCTGAAAGTGCACACTTTGCACAAAACTTGATTTTGCGCTCGATGTAAGTGAGTTCGGAATGTTTTGTAAAAAAAAGAAAACGCAGAAAACAGGTCGTAATGATTAATTTCGGTTTGTTTTGGAAGAAAAAGTGAGTGAATGGAGGGTGGAGCCACAATTTAATTCATTTTTTATATTATAAATATCTATTTTTGCCACCGAGTTTTTGATTTAGTTATGCAACGAAATAACAAGCATGAAAGCATTTTCAAAATTGTACATAATCATCAATCAATCCCCCCACAACGAGAACGGACACATTTTGGGGTAATACTATGTTTTAGAAACACTGAAAAATCAGTTTGACAAAAAAGAACTGAGCACGCATATAATAACATCAGTCACCACACATGGGGAAGACAACAAGTGCCTTTGCTAAAATCTGACATTTATGAAAATTGTATTTTTAAAATGCACCAAAAGCCCACAGTTTTTTGTGAATACTTGCGGTTTAGGTTTTTTGCAGTTCAGCGAATTGGAAAATGAACTTGTTGCACAAACAAAAACTCATGTTTTAAAAAATGGTGGCTAAACAAATATCTCTACTTTGTTGCCATGACCGTGTCCAACCATGCGTTTTTGTTTGCAAACATGCAGCAGCTCATGATACATTAAAACAACTGAAAAACGTGTCGTTTAGACATACGGAACCAACAGCTCAAAAATATTTAGCGGCGACTCTTTCACCTTCCGGACAGTTGATACCTCAAACCGTGGACTCTCACGTACATTGTGGAACCTATTTCATTTAATTGAACACAAACATAACAAATTTCATATCTATGCACAATTTGGAAGCACGTTGTCGGAATGAATGGTGGTGGTATGTACATTTTGTACCAAGATGAACGTGGTCTTACCAATAAAATGTTCAATGTTCAAACAATCAAAAAAAGTCAACTCAAGAAGAAACGCGGATTGCATTTTGAAAACGCAACTGCAAGTCCATATATTGCATCGAATGTCGGTCAAACAGAATTCATTATGCTGCTATTGCAAAGAGATGCTAAAATCTCATATGTTATCAGTATTTTAGTAAGCTTCAACATTGTGCGAAAAAATGTTCACTGGACACAAAAAAATATTTTTTCCGGCTTTGCTCTGTGCGTGACAGCATTGCAAAAGTAATGTGGTTAGCTGAAAATACAAATAAATCAATCAAAAACAATATACACCTCATACTGAAACTCGATTGACAGAACCAACACATGCACATGCGGGGTAGCGATATACATATGTCACGACACAACGCACAGGCATATCGAAAATAGCATAATCTCATTGCACGTGATTGTACAGTTGCGTTGAAACATGGTCTCTGGCATAAATGTAATTAGCGAACAATCATCTGAGCCAAACACCGGCTGTCACCAGCCTGCTAAACACAGAACACTTGTAACACTATCTGGACAGTCCGATTGTAGTGCTCGTGACGCAGTGATCATCGAGGTCAACGTTGATCAACGCCACTGCCGCTTCGGCCGTACAGCGGGCGCCGGTCGGTGCAGCGTTGCACGGCGCTGCCTTGTGCTTGCGTTCGTCCGTTGCGCCGCAATTGTTGTTGTTGTCCGAGTGCACGGACGGCGGCGGCGGCGGCGGCGGCGTGCGATGATGCGTGCTCAGTTCACTGATGAAGTGATGCGCCGGTGTTGTCGAGGTTGCGCCGACCAGAGGCGTGCCAGTGCCGCTCGAGCGTGCCGCTGTCAGCAACGAGCACGCGTGCTGCTGATGCACCGTGTGATCGGCGTTACCGGTGTCCTCCGTCGCTGCCGCAGCAGTCAACAGCAGCAGTTGCTGTTGTGCGCCACTATGATGGTCGACCGCGTGATTATTATTGACAGCCGCCGCGCTGTTCTGACTGCTCGTCGGACTCGGCGAGTCGTCGTCGTCGCCGGAGCAACCGGCCAATTGCGCCAGCGTCTCCGCCGACGGTCGGCAGTTTGTCGTCTTCCAGTGCGTCCGCAGGCCCGAGGGCGAGATGTACTTCTTGTGACAGCTGGCGCACGTGTAGGGACGTTCGTTCGTGTGCAGCCGTTTGTGCAGCTTCAGGTGGACGAACTGAGTGAAGCGTGCCGGACACAGCTCGCAGGCGTATGGCTTCTGGCCGCTGTGTAGACGGAGGTGCGTTTTCAGATTCGAGCTCGAGCCGAACCGTTTGTGGCAGACCTCGCACTCGTGCGGCTTCTCGCCTAGGTGGTACAGGGTGATGGTGAAGATACAACGAGACGGATTTGTGAAAATATACCTGGATGTACAGGGTGGACGAAAACTGCAACTGAGTACAAATTCGTTACAATACAAGATAAGTAGGACAGTACATGTTCTATGTCCGGTGCAATCTGCTGCGAAATCGTATCAAGACCGAATACGGCAAATATCACACACTGTTGCGTGCGCAACCGACGGTGTTGTAGAAAAGTTTTTTGAAGTTTTTTTGAAAAAATTTGGTTAGAAAAAAACCAAAACCAGCAAAAATCCCAATTTGAACTGCAAAGATGGAACACATTGGAACAAAGGAATGGCGCAAATCGCAATGCAATTTTCAAAAGCAAATCGCTCCAAGAAACTCCTCCTCTCAACCGACCAGTGTGCACCAGATTATGCTTCTGCAGATGCGCGAGCTGCGTGAACTCCTTCGCGCACAGGTTACACTTGAACGGTCGCTCGCCGGTGTGCGTTCGGAGGTGCACTTTCAGATTCGACAGCTGTCCAAAAGTCTTGCCGCACTCCTTGCATTCGTATCGGGTTTTCCCGTTGATCCTCGTCAACGGGTACGGCGCCGGTCGGAACGACGCAGCAGACCCGTTCGTGACGACGCTACTGTTCGTCGACGACTGTAGTCCGTCGCGGCTGATTTGATCCGACGACTCCGGCGTGTGCGCGTGCGGGGGCGCCTGCGGTTGCTGCGAACGATTGTTGCTGCCGTTGAGGTGCGCCTGGTGGTGGTGGTGATTGTGGAATGGATGATGATTCTGGTGTTGATGGTGTTGAGCAGCGTTGATCAGCAACTGCGGCGCCGACGATGAGCACGCGGGCGACGACGACGACGCGCCGGCGGCAGGATGCGACGCGAGCCGATGCACGCCCGTTCCGATCGCGCCGTTGGTCTGCGGCAGCACGGCACTGTTGACTGGGTGATGTGTCTGTTGGTTGAATGCGCTGAGATGCCCCTGGTGATGGTGATGGTGATGGTGACTGTTGTTGGCGACAGCCGCCGCCGCCGCTGCGAGACTCATGTCGATTGCGCCTGAAGATTTGCAATGCAATTGGGGACAACAGAGAAGGACACCTGAGAAACCGGGACGGAACGTTTAGAGCAACATAGCTCGCGCACACACACACACACACACACACACACACACACACACACACACACACAGAGATTTTGGTGTTCCCATCGTACCCGTTCTTTCAGTGTGCTGCTGCGAGTTCAAGCGAGCAGTGAAGAACCGAAACAGCAAGCATTATCAGTTTACTCAGAGTAAATGATTATGCACTCTTATACACATTCTGATCAACACACTTGAGGTTACTCAAACAAAAAACAAAAAACCGATCGCCAAACCGACCAGCAAACTGCGACTGCAGCGCGGTCAGCGTTGGCGCGACGTGCGAGGACGACGGACGCGCAGTGGCGGCCGCTTTCGGTGTGCTTGACGCCAACGGTTGAGCGCCATTGGCGGCCGCGTGGAAGCCAGCTGTCAGTAGGCCGTATGTGTTCGGGAAGAAGCCGCCGCCGCCGGCAGTTGGCGTCACTGTGGACGGTTGCACGTGGTGACTGTTGCTGTTGATGTCCGTGGTGATCGGCGACAGCAGTGCGGTGGCGGCAGTGTTCGGCTGCGGCGGCGTCGTCGTCCGTGCACCGCCGGCCGCCGCTCGACTGTGCGCGATGTTGGCGCTGTTGCCACTGGCGTTCATCAGCAACTCATTAGCGGCGTTCACCAGTGTGCTCGCCGCTGCGGCGTTCGGAAACAGGCCCGTCCGACGCCAGTAGTCCTGCAACAGCAGCGAACCGAGCGGATTCACCGGCGACGGACGGAGTATGAGATTGGCGGCGTTGGCGTTGTTTGCCGCTGTTGGCGTTGTCGCGTTGTTGGCGATGTCGCCAGCGGACGACGTTGGCGGCGGCGTCACAGCGGTCAGTATCAGTCCGTTTGTCGCTCGACCACTTGGCACCGCGTCGACCGACTGCGTTCGCGGCGCCGTCGTTCGTATGACGCCCGGTCGATGGACGAGCAGATTGTGCAGTGCTTGTTGTTGTTGTTGTTGTTGTTTCTCGGTGAATGCTGGCGTTGTCGTTGACGACGCGTTCGTTGTCAACGCCAACGCCACCTGGCGCTGGTGCCCGTCGGACGGCGCCGACGCACGTCGGTTGCTCGGCTCTGACGGCGTACGTCGATGCAACAACGCCGACGACGACGGCAACAGCAACTGGTGGTTCGTGATCGTGACCGATTGATTGGACGCTGCGAGACGACGAGCTTTTGGCACGACGATTGCGGGAGACGGACTCGGCGAGGGCGGTTTTTTGCTTTGGTTGAATGGTGGCACACTTTGGCGGTGTTGTTGTGGCTGGTGCTGTTGTTGCGATTGCTCGTGTGAACTCTTCGAGGATGTTTCCGATGAGCGCACCGTCACTGACGACGTCGTTGAACTGCCCGTTTCGGATTTGTTGACAGTCGCCTGCAGCAGGGTGTAGTTGATGGTCAAATGATTTTGTTCATACTTGCAGGCGAGTGTTTTGTTTTGGAGCAGAATATTTTTTGGTGAAGTAAAACCTTAGGTTGGGCCACGTGAAGCTGCGCATCGACTGATTAGATAACTTTGTTGCTGGAATATTGTAATTGCGTTCAGGTACAACAACGGATTGAAATTATCAGACGCAATAATTTTCGTCCGAAATTTCAGAGATCCGCACAAGAAAAAAAAACATAAAAAATATAAAAAAACGCAAATACGCACGGCGGCTGATGCGGCGCCACGTTGTTCGCCGGCGTTCGTGTTACTGGCTTTACCGGCGTCCGCCGCTTTCAGCGGGCACTGTTTGCTCGTGCAGATCGACAGTCGAGAGCGGTTCTTCAGCGAGAAGTCGAGCGCACCACTGTCGTCGCTGTTGTGCGACAGCATGTCCGGATGGCTGTGGTAGCCCTCGTCGGAGGCGGTCGTCTGGTGTGACTCGGGCGACGACATCGCCAACGAGTGGTGCAGCGGCGAGTCGTCGAACGTGCCCTGGCGACCGCTGTCCGACAGTTGGTCTTCTGGAAATATAGTGCTCGGTCATTAGCAGTTACAGTCTATCCCGCTAATATGTGCAACTGGCTGATTGGTTGGTCATAGCAACTCTCAGCGTTGATTGGCACAAGATCTGACGCGCGGATGTGCCGTGCCGTATGCGCATACCGTATTACCTCTAATAAACCCCCATGGGGGTTTATTTCTTCAGCGACTTCTGGGGGTGGGGGTTTATTTTTTTGGGGGGGGGGCTTTATTTTTGGGGGGGGGGGTTTATTTGGAAACCATTTTTAGGAGTGGGCAAAATGGCAAAAATACCTTCCATGGCAGGAAGGAAGTCGCAGAAACTTCTATTCTACATAGAAATTTCCTTTTACAACAGCCTTTTGTAATGAAATTACCATTAACTCATCCATTTGGGGCCTTTGGTAGCACAATTTCATCATTTTCACTGCAACCAGCCACTGAATTCGCTGGGTATGTGTTTCAAACAGGTTTCAATAATCCCCCATGGGGGATTATTTTTGGGGGGGGGATTATTTGGAAACTTGTCGAGGGGGTGGGGGTTTATTTTTGGGGGGGGGTTTAATTTTGGGGGGGGTTAATAGAGGTAATACGGTATATACGTCAGTATGAATGGCGCGCCTTCATGTGCTTATAGCTTACCCATAGCTTACCTTACATATAGCTTACCTGCACCACAAATGTGGCATTTTGGCTAAAGAAACTGAATGCGTGAAAGAAGAAGCAACAGCAAACCAGCAAACGCACTGATTTTCTGCGCCAGAGTCCAGTATTCACAGGAAGGCGGATAGTCGACCTTTTCGGCATAGTCGCGACTGTACCAGACGAGCAGCTCCGTGCCAGGCGGGATCGCTTTGATCGAGTAAAAGTAAATCTCACTGTCAACCTGAAACATTCGTCAAAAAAGTACACTCTCAACTCAACAAAGGAACCAATTGAAACACCTTCTTATTCAAGATCAAAAACGGTCAAAAACGACCATAGATCGTCAAGCCAAAGATGTTCCGACCGATGCACATACAGAGCAAATGCGGTGAAAAGTTGGTGGCAGAAAAAAGTGCGAGTTCCTCAATCAAATTCCGTCGATTCTCAAAGTTGACCAGATTCAAAAACGCCGGTTCTGGTTCTTGCATTGCTACTGTACACTGACTTGCTCACCTGACAGGCGACCAAGTTCTGCGACTCCCTCGAGCACGCCGGATTCACGAATCGCATCCAGTTGCTGCGCTGTTCGTCGCACGCATCGACGATACGCACCACGGTGCGCCCGTCGAAAATCTTCCAGATGTACTCTGCCTTGCCGGACGTGGGCGGGGCGTCGTTCTCCGCGTAGCACTCGCCCACCAATGGGCCGAAGCGGACGCCGCGCGGGATGTAGTCCTTGCTGTAGACACCGGCCGTCTGTGAATGCAAAGAGGCATTCATGAAGCAGTATTTAGAAACCGCGTAGCTAAGCGGCATTCATGAAACACTATTTAGTGGCCGCGTGTAGCTATATTTTAAAGCGGCATTCATAAAACACTATTTAGTGACCGCGTAGCTATATTTTAAAGCGGCATTCATGAAACACTATTTAGTGGCCGCGTGTAGCTATATTTTAATGCAATTACGCGTCACTAAATACTGCTTCATGAACGCCGCTTTAATCGATCGTCGCGTGCATTTGTGACGGACCATTTGTAAATTTTCGAAGTTCAAAACGTTGCTGTGCTGGTGTGCTTGGATGTTTTCACACAACTCTTCATCACAATTAATGGCAAACATTTCTTGAACTGTGTTCAAAATTGCAGACCTAAATATTGTACTAAACTCGAGAATGAGCCGTTTTGCCCATTGTAGTTTTTTAGACACACCCTGTGAACACACACTGAAAACAATTTTCCTTTTTTCTTTTTTCCTGTCCCAAAAATTAGCATTCACCCACAGCCATTAATCAGTTTTATCATGTCATGATCAATGTTGATCAACTCCTTATTTCCTGATTCATGTCAAACACAAAACAAAACTAGCACACAGCAACGCCGCGCGCGCAAACCAGCCTGCGCAAACCAACTTTATCAATGTGACTGGTTTCAATTTACAGCCAGCCTGGTTGACCTACAACAACCAATGTGTTAGACACAGTGTGTGTGTGTGTGTCTGTGTGCGCTTGCTGACAACTGCGTATACATGAAATAGTGAAATGAAGTCGTATACTGCTGTAAGAGCAAGCACAGCGCGTGAAGCGTTGGCCGAGTGGTTAAGGCGATGGACTGCTAATCCATTGGGGTTTCCCCGCGTGAGTTCGAATCTCACACGCTTCGTTACGTTTTTCAAAAACTTTTCTTTTTCACAAAACTTTTTGGCATCTTTGAGAAGTGATACTCGAAATGATGTAAATTTAAGACGCATTCATGAAGCAGTTTTCAGTGACGCGTAACTGTGTTGAAAACATAATTACACGGTCACTAAATACTGCTTCATGAATGCCCCTTTAGATTTTTTGGTTTTTTAAGCTTTTTTGTTCCTTTTGGCGGACAAAACACCGGAAACCAGTTTGGACACGTTTTTCAGCGTGTGCTACCAAAATCGAAAACAAGACTAGCACATTTCCCTTCAAACAGAGCAGCATTATACAAATGCATAATTGCAACTCTACATTGAATCAGCGACGAACTTCAAATTCAGGCAAGAGCCCGCCTACACAGTTTACATCTTTCGACTGACCCTCGGTATCTCCTTGGACGGCTTCAACAGCAGATTCCGCGGTAGACTCGCGATGGCGCGCGTTTCGGCCGGCGACGCCTTGCCGTCGTCGTCGTCGTGATCGCACGCGCGATCCGGCACATGGAAGATACACATCTCGGCAAACTCCTTCTCGGTCATGTTGCTCCAGTCGTACGACGGCTCGCCGTTGCGTGCTGCGCCAATCGCGTTCGCCCGTCTGTCACTGGCAGGTCGCGTCACCGGTTTCCTCTGGTCGTGTCGGACGCCTTTCGCATCATCATTATTGTTGCCGTTATGCGTGATGCTGTTGTCGTTGTCGTTGTTGTTGTTGTTGTTGTTGTCGTTGTTGTTGTTCTTGTTGTTGTTGTTGTTGTTTGCTGCTTTGTTATTGCCACTTATGACAGTGGCAGTGTCATTGTTGGTGTCTGTGTTTGCGCGTTGTTGCTGTTGCTCTTGCTGTTGTTGTTGTGTGCAGCTTTTCGCACGACTCTGACCCGCCCCCTGCTGTGTTGCGTCATCGTCGCCGTGTGACGCCGGCGGCGGTGGACTCGCTTCGGCAGAGGTCGCTGCAGTCGCACCAGGCGAAGCTGGAATAAAACACAAAACAGCTCTTACGGCTTGCTGAACTCATGTAAAAGTATAAACATGACACAAAAATAACTTCAGAAAAACTGGGTTTTTTTGTTTTTATACTGCCTGTACTCACTCACGTGCTAATAAGAACCTTGTTTTCTCTAAATTGGCCCTGGTTTTGTCCGCTGGAACTATACTTACATCATATATGAAAACAACTTGCTCAACATCTAAAAACCCTAAAAAATAAAAACTATCACAACGCTATTCAAACAAAAAAACGATGCAACGAATGCAAGACACTGAATTATAACACAATAAAAGGGTCTCCTAAAAAATGCCATACCCATGCTGGTCCAGTCGCGCGACGATGGGTCCGAGATAGAGCTGGTGCCGGGGCTGGTGCTCGAACGCTCCTCCAGGCTCGCCAGACGGCACGCGACGTGCGCGTGCTGGTGGTTGCCGTCACCACTGGCATTGCCGGAATTGTTGCTGTTGTTGTTCGTCGGCAAATGATGCGCCGCCGTTGTCGCTGCTGTTGTCGACTCTGACGGCGCACGCAGCGTCGTGATCGGCATGTTGCTTGTGTGTTTTTTTATTTCCAGTTATTCGTTGTTTTTTCTTCGGCGGTCGCCGGCTCAGCTGCGCATTTTGCTTGCTTGCGCTGTCGGTTTTGCGATCGGTGCGGTTCCCGGATTAAAAACGGCAGAATTCGACAATTGTTATTGTTCGATTGCGGTTCATATCAGCTCGCACTTGCCTATAGGCTCGGATCGCCGATTGACGCTGAAACTGTGGAGAAAAAACTGCAAAACACATTTGTTTCGATCGTTTGACTGTTCTTCCTCGTACAGCTCACAGAGGTGTCGACACACGTGTTTTAACAGGCTTCGTGCCTACCGTATACTAAAAGTTACATGAAAACGCATCTGCCGCACATATATGCAGATGCAAGACGCGCACACGTATGTGTTACTGACGCAGCAACCGGTTTATTTGCATGAAACGCACGCAAACTTTCCCCTGCGCTACCGTAGTTTCACATAGACATCACGGATACAACGGCTGTCAAAACTCTCTGACAGTGGTATACACTGAAGAGGCATACGGGCGAAAAGTTACAACATTACATGTACAAAGGTCATGATAATAAAAAACAACACCACTTCCCGATGTTGAACACACAGACTGTTTTATTTGGTGATCAGCGTCAACTAAGACAGCGTTGCATGCTGGTGCCACGGTGGCAATCTGCAACCATCAGCAAACCAACCAAAATGTCTCAGGCGCTTCTAAAAATAGGCAAGAACAACAGAAATCGGTTTGTTTTGCGGTTCCGTTTTTTCCGTTTTGAAAGTCGGTCATTTATTCACGTGACATACGCTCGTCTGTCCACGTGCAATTGTGCTTTCTCTTCGTGTTTTTAGAAACTTTTATGAAACGTTGCGTAAGGCAATCTCAAACTTCACAGTTTGTTTTGTCCTCAGACGCTCCAGTCGAGCTTAACTGATAAAACGCGAAATGATAAAAAGAAAAAGTTATTGAGTGGCTTGTTATTTTAGGTGCGAGAGAGGCTTTAAAAGTATTCGCAAGCAGAAAAATATCGCAGTGATAGCGGTTTCGTTGGTGCGTAAAGCGTATTATCAGTAGAAAAGTGACATTATTTCTAATTTTAGAGCTTTACCTAGACGTTTACAAACATACAATACATACAGTACATGCAATCAGACGCAGTACAAGGCTAACTTGTGAAAACAAAAACAAACACTGACACTTTTACTTTTCAGAAATACTCCGGTACGTGCGGTTTTGCGAGTTTTGAGAAGAAAATGGGTTTGTTTTTCTTGATAGCCTAATTCCAATTGCTAGAAGTGGTAAGTGTTTGTGAGTTTTAAAACAATGTTTTGACAGTTTCTCATAAAAATAAAATCGTTGAATAAAACCAAAGAAGAAGGGCAGGTCATGCACGAGAGAACAAGCAAGCTGTTGACAGCGAAAAGGCAGATGATTTTGAAAAAAACTGGCACTGACATTTACAGCGAGTGAAAATGTTGAGAGATGAACCGTTTAACCAAATCATTTTGTCATTAAAAATGGACGGTCGAGTGCAGACGAGAATATAATCTGGCACGTGCGTTTGATTTGAACGTATAGAAAAAAAACGCTTTGTGGTCAAACAAAACGCAAGAATAATGAACAAAAGTCAATTTTCACATCTCAAGAGGGTTTACAAGGAACAAAGATAACCTTCTTCCATGTAAACATCGCATGCAGAAGAAAAACATATTTAAAGTATAATGAATTATATTGCATTTAAATAGTGCAAGTGCACAGATGCTTGTTACTGTATCCATGCATGGGTGGTGTGGGTCCGTTTAACAAAACAGGTGGTTGACGCATCATACTGCACTTCCACTCGTGTTTATTGTTCAGCTTTGGTTTTTGTTTCTATAATGGTGACTTGAAATTTGTCCACACACTCTTACCACCATCAATTGAGTTCACGTGATTCTTCATTTTCAGTTACGTTCATTTTGCGGGATACAGTGGTGACCATCGTTGCTCCACCGCGCAGAGGTTGACATCTGGCAGTTCTGTCAACGGTGAAAACTGTACAACATGCACATCCATTTGTGTGTGAGTAATCACAGTTTTTGTATGTAGATACAGTTGTGATGCGAAGGAAAACTTGAGATTACTATCTGTCTCTGGGTTGCTATTATTGTATCGAATTAACGCAGGAACAGCCGTTAAACTTGCATGACAAATGTCACAAGGACACATGCACCACATTGAGAATAATGACTTATTTTTGGTAAAAGTGGAGACGTTTGGGGCGTCACTTTCAGCCATCAGTGTACACCCAACTGTATCAGACACAGAGCAAACATGTGCGCAGCGATTGACGGTTGATTGTGTTTTTGGGGAGTTCGTGGAGTGAAACATGACTTAGCGACGCTTTGCACCACCTGCTGTGGTTACAGTTTCTTAAATGGTGTGTCTGGTTTTTTGTGCAATATACGGTCAATATGTCACGAAGACGCAACCGAAAATTGCGCTAAAGTGGCGCGCACCAACCGAAAGTTGTGACCACTAAAGTTTTTTGTTGAAGGTCTTTTTGCGGAATCAAAATAACAATGACCGGTTTCCTTGAGCAGTCATATGTTTTCCTTGGTCCCATTATATTATCCGATTTTGCAATTTTGCAACGAAATGACTGTAACCTCCACAGAGCTGTGCAACCCCATGCTAGAAAAAACCCGAACTCGTGTCCGGTGGCGGTGGCATGTACCGCCGCGTGTCCCAGCTATGTCCGACTCTGATGCCGTGATCGGGAGAGCTGTGGCTTGTGATCTCTAGCAAAGTGAAAATAAGCAACTTTGGTGATGAGCATTCTGCTGTGGAACCACCTGCGTTATGAAAACATAATTGAAGGTCACTGCCATGCCCTTCTAAAAACCAAGGAGAACGAAAAACAATGGAGCAGCTCTCTTTTTATTCAAACCAGGCTCAACTGGCAGCGAAGCCAGCCGTCCAGCGGGTCTCTGAGTGTGCGTTCGCCCGTCCACCAGCTGCCTCCATTTTTTTCAGAAACGAAGAGTCTCGTTTTGAAATGGTTTTTTCACTGGCCGAGGTTGAAAATCTGCTTTTTCCGAGAGACGAAAACCGCAAACTCTATCAAACACCATGATATGAATGCGCTTGAATGAATTTGAAAACACAAGTTGGAGGTCACTATGATGTGTCCGTTGCGCGCTAAAATTCAAACCGTGGAAGGACCGTATTACAAAAAACGCTTTTGTGGTGGAGAGGTTTATCATGACAAAAACTATCGCGCAATTTTGACACACCGCAACACAAAAACGATCTTTTTGAAATCACATTTGTTACATCAAAAGTTTCCGTTAACAGCACAATATTATACAGTGCAAATGCATAGAATGCAAATGAAAGCGAACACATGCAAAAAGTGAAACAGAACAAGTGATAAAAATTATAAGCAAAAACTTTCACCCCGGTGGTTTTGAAATGTTCGGACCGCGCACACACAGAGCATGCTGCAGCAGAAAAACGCTGATTGAAATTGTTTGTTTGCTTGTTGTTCTGTGATTACAGATGCGTGTAAACTGTTACACTTTCACTCTAAAAGTGCACATATGATGCGTGTACAGCTATTGTCTTTTGCGATGTGTGGTAACAACAACAACAGGTGTAACTTAGGGCTGCTTTTCGACAAATTGTCCTCCTTTAACAATTTGATTTTTGTGAGAAAGTTGAAATGGAAAAATTACTGATGATGAGTGTATTACAACAGAACGAACTTTCATCCGAGTTAAAAATTTTATAATGGACAATAGCAGTTTTCAAAAACAAGACACAACAAGGTGTCTCTGATTAGCAACAATCAACTGTTACTGAATACTGATCAGTTTTTTCGCATTCACTTTTCTGCGAGAAATAACTTTTTCGCAAACTAATAGAGCGACCAAGAAAACAGAAGAAATCAGCTAGAATATAATTTTCAAAACTTTTTTTTGACAACAAACATACCAAAAAACTGGCATGAGTGCAGGCAAACTAGTCCTTGGTAAGATGTTTTCCTTATTAAAGATCTGAAGATGAAGATCAAGTATTTAGGGAAAAAGTCGAAAATCGAATATTTTGCCAGCTTTTATGCCAGGAAAGCAACACTCGAGGCGGATTCAGTTGCAACTTATTGCATACTTCCTTTTTTGTAACAGAATACCATTGTTTGTTACTGTCAGCAAAGCAAACGAATGACTTGGCAGGAAGGCTAATTTCAGACGTTTTCAACTTTCTAGGCATGAAAGTCATGTAACAGGTGTTGGCCTTTTGTTTTTTACTCGCTTTGCTTTACGCAATT
This sequence comes from Theristus sp. LFF4_11, assembly GCA_030248135.1. NCBI lineage: Eukaryota > Metazoa > Nematoda > Chromadorea > Monhysterida > Xyalidae > Theristus > Theristus sp. LFF4_11. The sequence goes on along the minus strand of JASANC010000476.1, from coordinate 22,498 downwards.
TGTATTTTGCATTGGTTTCAAACAAAAAATTAGTCAACATGAGCGTTCGCTGCTGCAGCTAAGGCCATTTTTGAGCAATTAAAAAACTGCAATGCTGTCACTAATTGCACTCAAGTGACACAGCCGTATTAATGCCGTATACTTAATTGGTCACTAGACAGACACCACATATAAACTGGACGAAAGTGCATTTTTTGTGAAAGCATATGGTGAAACGGAATACGATGAGATGAGAGAGAACAGTTCAAGTTTAATTGCACCTTCTTAAGAAACAGTGAAAAAAAGACCTTTCCTCCGGGTCATAAAACCAAAGTGAGACTGGAAATACATACACATGTGAGGGTTTTTTGAAATTACGTAAAAAGTCTCCCTTCGCGAAGCATAACCGACAGGTATATATGATCGATGTAACAATACAATAGGGGGTTGGATAGCAGCTACGGTATGGCCGGTTAAACATGGCAGCTTTTTTCAGGGTGCAACGAGCGCGCGAATTTTGAATGAAAGACAAAAGACGTTCAGAAACCCAATTGTCTGTCAAATTTGACCCGTCTTTATAAACGAATTGATTCCTCGTGCTCTGCTGTTCATTCTTTTTCACTTGCACACACGATTGGGAATTATCTTGGCATTTTTGAAAAAGACAACTCCTAGTCTGCGACTGATCCCGCCTTGATGGAGAATACAAGGACTGCCTTATTTATTTGGCCACACTGTAGCTAACTGACACCACGGAACTGGCATGGGGTAGAACTCAACATCGGGTCTGGTGCCACCCCTTTGGCGACTTCTTTGTTCAAAATGAAATCAAAAAGCAAACGCGTTATACGTGCGGGTCGTTGCTCAAAATTTGTGTTAAAAAAGTTTGAAAATTGAAAAAAATATTGAAGAGTTTACTCACGTCCGCGTCAGGCGGCGGATCCCGTGAGCCCGTGATTGGCTGCTTTCGATGTCAGCAAGTCGAAATTATTGAATGTTTTGACGCTGTTGCGTCGACAAATGTGAAATGTATCAATTGTGTGTTATTGAACAACAATAATCAGTACACACGGAGCCAAATGTCGAATACAATCAGTTGGGGCAATAGACGACATTCAAGACGATCCGTTGAATCGTGGTTTATAATTCAATTTTGATTATTTAAATTTTCAATGCATAGTTCGTTCCTGAGTTGGGGTTGAAATGCAGCACGGTGGTGCGTTCGTCCAGTAGCAACCGTCACATTTTTCTCAGCTTAGATGGGTGTAAAAAACGGTGATTTGTGTCGTCCATGCTGCTGAGGACGGCTGGTGAGCACAGACTGCCGCCTAAAAAGCAAGTTTGTATCAAGTTTTTTTGTGATTTTCCATAACCATTAAAGTCTTCCGGAGAGCCTACGCCACAACTAAAGCATATGGCGTTGACGTTGCGATACTAGCTCACGAAAACTACTGACCAATGCTGACTTGTGAGTATAATATCCGTGAGCGAAGCGTTCTCATTGCTCGCAACTGAATCGCCTTTCCTGTGTTTATGTGGCGCTGTAAATGTTGCAGTGGTGAAAATTCATGAACCAAAGTTCAAATCCGCCCGAGGACAGCGCAACGTGTTTCTAGAGTGCTGACATACATGGTGCAACAGTTTTTTGTCCACAAATGTGTCAGAAAAATCTCGATCATGTGTGTAAAAAGTTCACGATATATGTGCCAGTGCAGTGTGCACATTGCACAACATAGCTGCAGGAAGTTTTCCATCAGAGACATGCAGGAGTTTTCAGGTCACTGAAAATAGAAACACTGACAACAACAGCAGCAACAAAAACAACAACAAAAACAACCACGGAATCAGCGAGCGTGCATATCTGTTCCGGATAGCATGCCGCGAGGTCACTGCCGGCGGATTTAGCACAGTCCTGAAAAAAAACGCATGCGCACGTGACACCGACCGGGTGGTGAGAAATCAGAAATCGGCGTGCGCACACACACAAATCGCTGTGCGTGAGAGGGACAGAAATTCAGTGAAGAAAAAACGCCCAGTTGAGCGGCAGAAAAATGAGGACAAACAACACAGCCACACATTAGTGAGTGTGAACAACGCAACGCCGCAGGGTCACCCACGGCCAGACTTCTAACCTACTTCACAGCATGATGTGAGTGAAAAAAAGAAACGCCACAACTTATTTGTAATAACACTTGTGGAACAGCCGCACAAACAAACAAACATCAACACCAGACACACACACACACACACACACGGAAATGCATGCACGCTTTTGGAGGCATGTGAACACACGTACACGTTCACATGTGCAAAATGTGAGCTAAACACGCACTTTTTTTCAATATTGCGCTTTGACGTACCTCACGAAGTATCTTGAAAATCCAGATTTATGCGCACGAAACGAAAAAAATCACACGAAGCACCAGTGGAAAACTGCAAAGCACCATGGCGTATGCCACAACGCAATCACGTTTGAATCTCTTTCTTCCTATATCCGAACTTGGTCATTGCCAAATGCAAAATCACAACAATCGCGCGCGCACACACACACACCAGAACGCGGTGACCTCAATTCTTGGTCGCAAACGCATGCACCGAACGTCATTTACCCATTTTGCGCGGTATGATTATTGTTTATACATAATACGGGCATGCACAGCTGCGCGCGATTTCGCTACTTCCACCTAGAAACTTTTGCGGCTTTGCGCACACGTGTTTGTGCGCTAACTTCAGACGCGTATATATTGCGTACATGCACAGTGTGTGTGTGTAAAGTGTTGCTCAATCGTCTTATATCCCCTCCCCAATTTTCGGCGCACACCGGTGTGTGTGTGCTGTGGGACACGTGCGCGTGTTGCATGATTTCATGGTGTTTGTAGGTCGATGCAACCAGCTGCAAATAGCGCACAACAACACAAGTGTACACGTGTGTGTGTGTGTGCATGCGGCTGCCTGGCAGTGACTGTCTCCACGGACACCCCTGATACGGAAAACACTTGCACACGGCGCCCGCGGGCTCTCTCTCTCTTCTTATATGTTCCCAAATCAGCGTTTACTGCTAAGTGTGCATCTATTGTTGTGATAAGACAAAATGATTTTTCAAACTTTTTTCTGTGTAAAAAGTCTACTGTTGTATATTCTGGTCGAGTCTTGTCGTCCGTTTTAGTGTGTGTAAAGTGGAGAAGAAAAAAAATCAGCCATGGTTTCTTGTTTTCAGTCAAGACAAGCGCTATATCTAGATAATTTTTGTCGTCCGGATAGAACGGTGTTGTTCTGCTATGGAGTTTTTAGATGTGTTGCACGCTGATTGTTTCTCCAAACAATACCGCTGCTGTGAAGTGGCATATGTATCTGATATTATGGTGGCCAGAAAAAAGTGATCATGCGCATATGTGAAGATAAAACTGTGAAACTGTGATTGAAAAAATCTATTCAGGACAGGAGCGATTCACCGCGGTGCCAAGCACCGTTTGAACGTGGTGCACGGAAAAACGGTATTTCGTTGCCAGGCAAAAACTGTCGAGAATTTTTTTTTGATTAGGTCAAACCTCTGTGGAAGAACGAACAAACCGGGTAAAACTTCAAATGTTTAAAATCAGAATTAAATTGCAGTATTCTGACATACTTGTCAGGAAATGCGCATAATTGGGAATTATTCAAAGTATTCAAAAGACAGAACTTTTGGCCATCACCAGTGTGGAAGAACCCACAAACACATCATGAAAAAGTTTTACTATACATTATAAGATCAAAAAGTACTTCAATCTTTAAAGAGCTTTATGGTGAACGTTTGTTGACAAAATGTCGTGTCGTGTGCTTCGGTCGGCTCAATTGAAACTATTTGGCACTTAACAGTAAGCAAACAATAGGACATGCGGTTTTTGAAAGCGGTCTTCACTATCAGAGAAATCACGAACAAACAAGGAAGCACAACAAAAGCGACGAGTGACCTGCCACTGGCATCATCAGAAAACTAAAAGTGCGTTAAAATGGCGCGCATGGTATCATCCTCTTGAAAATTTTAGTCCAAAACAAATCGGATGTGCTTGAAAACTTCGCAAGCAACTGAAGAAAAAGAGATTAGATTTAGATTATATTTAATGACAAACTTCATTCTGTAACATTCTACAATAACTCAATCTATAACTTTCTTCAGATTCTGCCGCAAAAATTATACACGTTTACAGGTTCTCGAAATTTTTAAAATGGCGACTATTTTTTAAGAACAAAAAAGTTTTCAAGTTCACGCGGACGCTATTAAATCCACAAAGTTTAAAGTTGTTATTGAATGTCATACATTTTGGCCGCACTCACTTCCGCTTCCACTCAAAGGGGTCCATAACAATATCGCATGCATGATTTCATGAAATATAAAACAAACAAAATGAGGAAAAACAGATGAGCGTTTTTCAAAAGTTTTCAATCACCAAATCAAAATTGATCTATGCGGAAATGCAAGATTAGTGTAGTGCGCGTTGGTGCGCACGCTAACATGTGAAAATGGGAGCAAGCGATTTTAATTTTCAGACCTATAAAAACTTGCGTGTGTGTTTCACTTTAATTTTAAACCACAAAAGACCAGGTGTAAGATAGATGCTCATACTGCCACGGAAAGAGACGATTTTCTCCCCCCGAAACCATGAAATTTGCTCATGAATCAGTTTTGGCCTCGGTTTTCCGCTGCGGTTGATGGTGGAAAATGAACAAGTTTTTGATTAATAGGGTATTGTGACACTTTGAAGTTTTCAAGCATTGAGAGACTTTATTATTGCTTTTTTAAATCTCTTATACTCTTATACAGCTGATCAGTGAAAAGAAAACACTGAGAAAATCAAGCGATTTTTTCTAAGCGATTGTCACAGAGGGAGGGAGTTCGCCAGTTACTTGTAGCCTGTTCCACTAATCAATTGATATTGATTTCAGCTCTATTTGAAAAAGTTGCCGGCAAAACCTGGATATGGAGACTTTTATCAGGAAACCGAAGATGTTCAGGAATCCCCGATAATGGTTGTAGAACAAACACGAGACAACTTTCCGAATCAGCTGGAAATGTTCGAAATGAAAAATGCGCGAAATGAGAGAGAACACGAAAGATTACAGATATGCCGCAGCGGTGTGGTGTATGAGCGTGTGTGACCTACATTCGTGCGATGATTGTAAACGTTACTTTTACTCGCGCGCGCGTACACACACACGCACGCATGTGCATGCATTCACCTTCAAATGTCCATGCCACAGACCCTGAAGTTTTAAAAGCCCTTTTTAAAATTATATCTACATGTTCATTGTCCTGTACATACATGAAATGAAAATCGTATACGCGCATCCTAAAATATACGTAATGTTTTCAAAATTACCTCTGCAACAACGAGTGACCAACCACATGTGTGCACAATGACATACTCCACAGGCGTGTCCTTTCGTTTTCGATCTTCGGTATGAGCAGAATTGAAACGTGCTGTGCTCATGAACTTGAATCGGCGCTCAGAAGGGACTTCAATGAATTTTGTCACAATATGGATAATATTTTCACTTTTCGCAGCATTTCTTCGTGTAACATGTAGTTGTACAGTAGGAGGAACAAGATGTGTTAATAAGAAGCCCATAATGTAATGCTAGTCGCATTATTCACGCAAAAACATGGTCACCACACCCCGCTAACATGTCCAAAATCGTGTCCGGTGGCTGTTCCGCCCCCGCCTCGCAACCGCGTGTTTTTGTCCCGAGAAAACCTATTGCCGAGAATTCCGAGTGACTAACTGGGACAGGACACGACGCGGGACATGACACCGGACATCAGTTCAGACCTTTTCTAGCGTGATCTTTTTGGTGACCATTATCAAGGGCACCACCAGCCAAGAATGGGATGTGATGGAATGGACCACGAATGATTGACGCGCCCAATGAACGAAATTAAACTGACCCGGTTTGAACACGCAACTGACTGATTTTGAAACTAATGCCGAAAAAAATCTAATTTTTGAAATCCACCAAATTTACCAGTTATCCCGTTCAACAGTTGTCATATTACATAGCAGTATGTATGCCATCTTATTGAAAGTTCTTTTGCGTGTGATCGATCGGCTACTCAATAGGTGATGTGTTTGACCCTGTCTTAATTGTCATCGCGGAAACACATGCGTGCTCACGAACATTGAAATTTTGAAACAAACTTGTGCTACATTGGTGAAAAACAACTTATTTTCGGGTGCAGACCTTTATGGCCTCCGGGATCTCTCTTTGCACGTGTGTAATGTTGTTTTTAGTTTTTTTTCTCTCAATATTTGGTGTGATCTACACAATTATGCGTAATGTGTTCATAATAGGTCATAATGAAAACAGGAAACTAATGAGGACACACAGCGTAATATGTTGATGATTCGTTTCGAGCGCAAAAAAAGTTGTTATATGCATCTGTCTACAACTATGTAGGTTACCGGGTCTGTCTTGTTTTTGCTCGTTCTCTCGTTAATTTTGTGAATTTTCAAGTGAGGTGGCTTGAAGCTCCACCAATAAAATTGATGTTGGAACTGAATTGTTGTTTCGAAATGAAACTTTCTTATCATGACAAAAACATATACTCAACAAAAGTTTCAATAACAAAGTTGATCAACTCATTTAGATCGCCAACAGTTAAACACTGTTTCCTGAAATGTTCATAGGATGCTTAATACAGTCTGAAACCTGATCATGATGCTGCTTCCACCTGAAAATTTACAGTCTCTCTGTTTTTTTCAATAACCATGATTTTTGTTTTTAGTAGGTCACCCTGAGTTTAGAAAAAAACCATGTGATTTAGTCGGAAACATTGAAAATTTTTAAATTTCTGCAGTGTCGTTGAATGCGAACGGTATGTTATTAATTGTAAAAGCGGTCCAATAATTTTAAAACAACCACCACCACTACACTTTTAACCTGCTTTTGTTCAGGTGCTGCCCTAACTAGTCAACTGTAACACTGTCCTTGAAAAACAGATGAGCGCATTTTTTTCAAAATTTTGTGACCCGCGGGCCGATTAAAAATCTCAAATCAAAAAGGGACACGTTACACTGAGAATAAGTTTTCGGCTATGTCTCATAAAAGGCTGCTCAAGTACAGTTTTTTTCACAGGGTTTTTATTTAGTCAGCAACTTATTTTTATTCAATCCATTTTCGTTGCGGTCTGACCTCGTTTTCCACACTGTGAAAATCAACGTTTTCGGTGCATCATTGCCGATTATTTAAGTTTTTTTACCGTAATTAATCAATATTTCGATTAAAGTGCACATGCGCAATTTTGCGTGTGATCTGCAAAAGTTTTAAAGTTCTGTTCTGTTTTTTTTAAATCATCCTTTTTTAGTAAAAGCAATAAAACGTTCAGTTGAACACAATAAGATTGTGAAAAATGATATAATTTTCCGGGATTGAAAGTGCCAGGCAGTACAGGAGAGAAGGCAGACAAAATGACACTTGTCCGCACACGCAAAAAAAACATGCAAGTTTTAGCAAATATCATTGTTTCATGAACACGTGAACCTGCAACTCAATCACCGCAGGCGGAGGGGACTGCGTTGTTTTTCGATGCAATTTTCTCAAATTGTTGCTGATTTTCACTCTGTTTTTATTCTCAGTTGCTCTGTTATTTCATTTGTAGGTCAGCCGAATTTTGCCCTGGTTTTTTCAGGCACGCAAATCACAAACGGCAACGTAAATCGCAAAATTCAATCTCAGTTTCATTGATTTTTTTGGATATTTTCTGTGTACATGTTGTGAGTGTCAGTGTTTCGCTGAATGTTTATTGGTTGAAAAGATTGATGAACAAGTGATTTTAGTGATTGAAGTTTTCAGAATGTAAATTGGACGCACAATCATAGTTTTATTGGGAGAGGGATCAGAAAACATCAATCCAATAAATCAATGGAATTTGTTTCTGCTATACATGAAATTAGTTTCTGTAGTAAAAAACTAAAACTAGTGAAAAAGTGGCTAGTAAGCCTGGTAAAAAGGCATAACTCTGAGCCTGAAGCTTGAGCATGACCTACGCCTGAGCCTAAAAACGCGCGCATCATAACGCGTTACTCAGGGTAGCAGCGGATTTGACAAAATTTTAAATCGGCAAAAAATTTTCTGAATAGATGCATAAAGAAAAAGCTTCCTTCTTCCCCATTACACCACTAAAAGCACAAACGAAAACCCAAACCTAAGCCTCTTTTTAAGTTAAGCCAAAGCTAAGTTAAGTTCTAAGCATAAAGCCTAAGCCTAAGCCCGGACAAAATCTACAGCCTATCTAAAGCATAAGCCAAAGCCTAGAACTAAGCCTAAACGCGAACCTAAGTCCAAGCTGAAGCCTAAATTTAAGCCTAAGTTAAAGCCAAAGATTTTGCAACAGCCAAAGTACGTGTGTCCAAACCTGAGCCTAAGCCTAAACCTGATCCTTACCCTGACCCCTAAGCCTACGCCTAAACCTAAGTCTAAGCCTACATGTAACTTTAATCCTAAGGCTATGCCAACAGCTATGTCTGGCCTAAGCTTAAACCTAAGCCCATGTCAGCCTAAAGCGCCATTCATGGAGGCTGAACTGCGCGAGTCACATCACAGAGCGTCACTCCGCCACCCATTCATGAAGCAAAAAAGCAGCGCATTTCAGTTTGAAGCGTAAGCAGACTCTTCAGCCTAAGCATCAGCCCAAACCTATACCTTTAATGTTTGGAAACGTTGACGGTGATGAAAACTTGCAGTTCAACTTTTTGAATGGCAAAATAGGAATTCGCAAACTTCATAACCACGTGACATGTAAGATATAAGTGATATTGAATAATCACGATCGGTGTTTGAAGCAACAAGTTATTCAACTTCTGTTGTATCCACTGTGTTTAATGGATTAAAAACTTTTCTGTTCTCAGTCGAATCCAATTCGACCGTAAACCTGTAAACATGCAGCCATTAGGCGTTGAAGCACCCACGCACCAGCGCAGTGTCGCTGTCAAATGCATGCGTGGTCGAGTTCTTTTTCTGTTGACCTTTTCGTAGCCTGTCCTGTTGGGTTATATTTCAATAAAACAGAACAGAACAGAACCGTGATGTGATTCACTGTCACGCTGCACGGGGTGCCTGTAATTGCCATATTGTTGTTAATTACTAAAAATAAACACATTACTTGGTGCACGTTTGGTTTCTTTTTATCAGGTCAGATGGTATTAATATTAGTCAGGGTTTGGTTCTATTTTCGTCTGTTTTCATCATAAACAGCATTTTATTGCTGACGAGAGACTAACATTGGCTTCGGGCACTTGCTTCTAATTTTACAAACACAAAGAAGCCAAAAAGTTTCGTTCAGCACGCATGTGTGACGTGGGTTGACTATCACGAGGTCGCACACGTCACACACAAGTCCGTTGAAAACGCGTGCCGTGGAGAACCATTCCTTCCATGTGCACAGCTGATCGGTTTCGGCTGGATGCACTGATGTATCTAGATACATGTACATTCGAGGTTGTCACCGCATGCTGCAACAAAAAGCAACACAGCAGTTTGAATGTTCTTTAGTGCTAATTTTGAAGGGTCATATGCGCTTCTATATTTTTTGTGATGGTAGTTTCGATATTTTGAAAATTTTAATTTCGTCCCGGCTTTCCGTTCTGCTATTCAATTAGCTCACCGGTTTATTGGTCAAACAAAGTGCAGCGCGCAAACAACAGCTGCTTTTGAAATTTGACGCATTTTGCTCTGAGGCGCCCTTCTACTCTCGCAGGCGGTTTGCATCATGATTTATGATCTGCCAAATTACGTAAATGACATTCAAACCGATCTGCTTTGTTTCAACATTTTATTCAAAAAAGAATAGTCGTGTTCTTGCCACCACAGCAATCCATTGTTACACTGAAAACGCCTACTCAACCAATTACCCAACAATTTTGTTCAGCTAATCTCTGGCATTCAACGTTTTGCATGATTTTGCCCGCGTTCAGCGGAACCAAAACGCAATCAGTCGTGTGTTTCTGTTTACACTTCACATTCTCAGACGAATATTCCACACCTGCTCCACTCACATCGGGGAAGCGCCACCGCCGAGATGAAGCCGCTGTTCGCGTGCATGGCGTCCGTGCTGCTGTGCTCGGTGCACCACCAGCCAGCTGCCGTCGCCGCCGCCATCTCGCCGATGATCTGCCTTGGTCGAACGCAAGACAACAACAACAACAACAACAACAACAACAACAACAACAACAACAACAACAACAACAACAACAACAACAACAACAACAACAACAACAACAACAACAACAACAACAACAACAACAACAACAACAACAACAACAACAACAACAACAACAACAACAACAACAACGGCGGCGACGCCATTTGCTACCCGGTCTACGGCATGAAAGCAATGGCGATCCGTCGATTCTTCGCGAACGCACTGCACTCGCAGCAAGTGAGCAGAGTGATCGGCGGCAACAACAACAGCTGGCTGCAGAATAATTGACAGCTCGGCAACGCACACAGGTCACACACAAACACGTCTTTCTTGTGGTGAGCAACTGCCACAGTTCACAATGTGCTGTTGCGGAGATTCATTGCCTAATGATATGCAGGCGGGAATGGTCCGTTGTCCGTTCAGTCGTGGGTTCGAATCCCACTCGAGGTTTCCGATGTCATCCGTGGTGCCTGGCCTTGCCTGCATCTCTTGCCGAAGTGCGTTGCGCTAAAAAATTCAAATTTAGTGCTGCTGAGCTGCCCTTTTTTATTCAAGTGACTGGCCCAGCTGGCAGGCCAACTATCAAGATCAATGAAGGATGCTGAACAGCAACAAATGATGAAAATCTGTTTTGTCACACAATAAATCTACGAAACGCAAAGTTTTTGTTCTTCAGATTTTCTTCGTCAAACCAAACCAGACACCATGCTGCACCGACAAGAAAAAACATCGTTTGGCTGGGCTTTGTGACAGTACTTTTTTTTAGAAAAAGCTGAATGTTTCAAAACTGTGACACCCTAACCAAGTGAACGTTTTCGCATGTGTTTATTTCAACAAAATTGTACAATTGAATCACTGTAAAATTGTGGTAACTGATCGTTTTTGTGCCCATGCACATTGGTACAGCAAATAAACAATGGCAAATGTACAGAACGTCAAATAATTCAACAACAAAAAGCGGTAACCGTTCAAAAACTATACAAAATTTATAACATACATACCCGAACACCCAGCTTGTCACAACGAGTAAATTCTGTTCAAACCGGGATTTGAAGTTTCAGTACCTGTACAGTCCACTACAGTCACGCCAAAAAACTTTTCTCGACAATATGCAAGAAAAAGAACAAATGTACTTAGAAGTTACTATGCTGGTATGATGAACGTATAACAAACAACACACAAAACGGCTCAAAAGAATGTTTTCAATAAAAAGTTGTGTGAAATCGACAAGCTGATACGATTGTGTAAACGCTATCCAATTATGTGTAACAAAACTAATTTATATCACGCACGAACATGTGGTTAGTTGAATAAAACTGTGGAAAAAAGGCTAACAAACTCAAGAGTTAATGAAACAATTTCATCAAGAAATCTGGAACCATGAGGCAACGCTTAACCACAGAGAGTAAAACCACCTTCCATATCCATCCCCTTCTCCGGTTCTACTTTAAACGACAAAAACGATATCTGACAGGTGAATTCTCTCAAGGCATACTAAAAAATATCCGAATAAGCGTCCGGCATGTCCTGTCTGTCTGGGTGTCCCGCGCGCTGTGTCCGTGTCTCAAATATAAAAGTGGCCCCAAAAACGCAAAGCATGTTGTTGGCACGTCTGTTTCGGTGACACCACGCGGGACAAGACTTCGGACACCTGCCCGGCTCTACCTTGTATAGCGTGGATGATGCTTTACATACAGCGATAACACTTCAGTACTGACAAATGTTTTCAATTTCAAAGTGTCCACAGTCGAACTCCAAATTATAGACAATCCGCTGATTGGTTGGTTGGTAATCGTGTCTACAGTCGAACTCCAAATTATAGGCAATCAGCTGATTGGTTGGTAATCGCAATCAATCAGCCCCGTTGCCCTATAACCTAGAGTTCGACTGCAGCAATAAAACCAAAAAACGATTTCCAATGTGCAAGTTCCACGCCGATGCACCGCTGCTGGGGTCCATTCGCCATTCACAGCGATCGACAGCGCGCCAACATCGGATGGCGATGCGCGTAGCGGGCGCTCGAGAACGGCGGCTCCTCGTAGGCGTCGCGCAGCCATTGGCGGTCGTCGATTTGGCCGTGATTACGCAGGAACAGATGGCCGGCCGACACGAGCACCGCGATCCAGACGGACAGGCACAGTGTGACGACGGCGAATATCGGCGCCAGCAGCAGCAGATTGACGAGCACAACGTAATAATGACGCCCGCTACGCCAGGCGGCAGTGGCCGCAATGAACAGTGATAGTGACAACGCGAACAGGTGACACTCGGCCTCGACTATGGCAGCTGGCAGGCTTGGTGACGATGGCGACTGCGATTGCCGTTTGACGACGCTGATCGTGCTGCGACTTGCGACCACCGCGCCACTGCGGCTCTCGGACAACTGCAATGGCAGAGCGACCGCCGTTCAGTGCGGGTTTTCCGGTCAAACAGGACTTGTATTCAAGAAATAGCGGGGAAGATTTGCTAGATAGTTCTCAAAAAGCCTTTCTTACTGTTTCCTGGTTTTGTTCTTTTGTTCATGCAAAAACCGTTTTGTTCTCCGTTTTTGGTTCGACCTGGTTTCTGTGGCTGCAACTGTTTTTTTGGTCCGCTTTGCTTAAACGACAAAATCAAAAAACAGAGAAATGCCGTGCGCACGACCAACCGAACCTGTGCCCTCTGTTTCACCATCGCAGATGAGCGCGCGTCAGCGCGTTGCTGTGTGTTGGCAGTGCATGGCTCAAAAACAGCGTTACTTTCAGTGCCAAATGTTTGGCCTTGAAGCGAATCACTGGAACTGTTCAGTCGATTGCTGGCGACTGGCTGCTCGGGTGCTGGTGGCATTTTTCGTTTTTTTTTCAAATTTACGTTATTGTCAGAACGTGTCTCTGAAAATCAGGAAAACATTTTTTATTACTTCGTGCCAATTGGCGTGTGGGAATGTTGGGCGTCGAGTCCAGTGCATTGCACATTCACGCTAAACAAGGTGTATCCGAACAGGGCGTCCGGTCCGGTCCGGTGTCTTGTCAGCCAAGAGTACGCTTTTCTAAGTTACCCTGGCTAAAAAACATCATCTAAAATGCCCAAGAACAACAACAACATGGGTGTCCTGCGTGGTGTCCCGAAAGTAAAAGTTACAACAGCACACTCGGCGTTTTCGGGCCACTTTTATTTCCAGGACGCGGACACCGCGCGGGACACGCAGGCGGACAGAACACCTGTTCGTACAATTTTTAAGCGTGATGCTAGCAATCATGAGTGCAGTCAATCCGGCCACAAGACACAAAAAAAATTAGAATCAAGAAAATTAGCATTTAGAACATTTAGAATTAAGCGCACGTGTTGTTCAAACGTGCAATTATTGAAAATACAATACGGTGTGTCTTTGTCATGTCTGACTATGATTGCATCACCCAGTATATTGGTGGAGCATCAAAAAAAGTAGCAGGGCTATACTCAATATGTCTCAGGCAGGTCCGTTTATACGTGACATATGCGCATACGGCACGGCACGTCACTTTAGGTCCCGTGGTACTGTATGCATACTAACCGTTCATACAGACGTATGCATGTACGGCACGTCACATCACTTTAGGTCTAGTGTTATTGCATGCTACCGTTCATACCTGACGCACGTCGACGTACGTCTGCACACGTCAGGTATAAACGGGCCTTAATCTTTCTTTTTTGTGCTAATTTTCAAACAGAGAAACTCACGTTAAACGCAATTGGTTAACATTATTTTGTCTGTAAATCATTGTAAACAAATAATCTGGATAACAACCGACAACTCAACTGAAAGTTTATTGAAAAAAAGCTGAACTTTGTCCTTTTTGCATAGTGGACGAGCAAAAAATTGTTTCCGAACATGAAATACTGCCCTGGTGACTGCACTGTTGTTTATACAGGTGGGAAGGCAGAATCAACAAACCCTAAATCGAGAGGAAGCGACATTTATAAAACACTAATCGCAAACAGTAAACGAGGCTGATAAGTTTTTTTGCAGCTGAAAACAGGAGGACAAAAAAAACGCCAACATTTGGGGTGCGTAATGAGACGCAAACTATTTGTTTATTGTTTACTGATAAAAGCGCTCCTATTATACACGCACAACAGAAATAGAAATTCTGGCGCTTTCCTATTTTAGCGTAACTTTCCACAAATAGAGTAACTTTGATATTTTAGCGTAACTTTCAACAAATAAAGTAACTTTGATATTTTAGCGTAACTTTCAACAAAAATAACCTTGAATTTACCGTAACTTTGATTTTACGTAACTTTCAAATTTACGCTAAATAGGATAGGACTTGGTACTGTCTATTTTAGCGTATCAAATAAAACAGCTCATTTAAAGCTATTTCACCGCGAAACTTTGTAAACCTACGTTATTTTGCACGTAGATTTCAAATTTAATCTTGTGGGTTACGGTAACGCCCGGTTTGTCCCAACACGATCTTATTCCGTCAACAATCCACAAACAGCTTGGTAACCGCAACCAAATTATGAAAAAAAATAGGGTTGTTTTGATGAATTCAAATAAACTTGTGGGTTACGGTAACGCTTGGTTTGGTCTCAACACGATGGGTTACGGTAACGCTTGGTTTGGTCTCACACGATCTTAGTTTTATGAACAACCCACAAACAGCTTGGTAACCGCAACCAAACCGGTGAAACAATAGGTTACGGTTGTTTTCACGGAGATTTCAAGTTAAACCTTGTGGTTACGGTAACGCTTGGTTTGGTCTCAAAACGATGTTAGTTTCATCAACAACCCATAAACAGCTTGGTAACCGCACCGAACCGGTGAATCATGCTATATTAGGGTTGTTTTCACGAAATTTTAATTCCTTTTTTTGGATTACGGTAACGCCTGGTTTGGTTCCAATACAATCTTATTCTATCAACAATCTACAAACAGCTTGGTAACCGCAACCAAACCGGTGAAACAAGCTACAGATTAAGGTTGTTTTGGACGCCGATTTTGAATCAGCTTTCTGGATTACGGTAACGCCTGGTTTATCTCAACACGATTTTAGTTTTATGAATAACCCACAAACAGCTTGGTAACCGCAACCAAACCGGTGAAACAAGCTAGATTAATGTTGTTTTGAACGCAGATTTTGAATTCATCTTTCTGGATTACGGTAACGCCTGGTTTGGTTCCAATACAATCTTAGTTCTATCAACAATCTACAAACAGCTTGGTAACCGCAACCAAACCGGTGAAACAAGCTAGATTAAGGTTGTTTTGCACGCAGATTTTGAATTTCAGCTTTCTGGATTACGGTAACGCCTGGTTTAGTCTCAACACGATTTTAGTTTTATGAATAACCCACAAACAGCTTGGTAACCGCAACCAAACCGGTGAAACAAGCTAGATTAAAGTTGTTTTGCACGCAGATTTTGAATTTCATCTTTCTGGATTACGGTAACGCCTGGTTTGGTCTCAACAAAATCTTCGTTCCATGGACAACCCACAAACAGCTTGGTAATTGCAACCAAACGCTGAAACAAGCTAGATTACAATTGTTGCGGTTACCAAGCTGTTTGTAGATTGTTGATAGAACTAAAATCGTATTGGGACCAAACTAGGCGTTACCGTAATCCAAAAAGGTGAAATTCAAAATCTGCGTGCAAAACAACTTTAACCTAGCTTGTTTCACCGGTTTGGTTGCGGTTACCAAGCTGTTTATGGGTTGTTTATGGAACTAAGATCGTGTTGAGACCAAACCAAGCGTTACCGTAATCCACAAGGTTTAAACTTGAAATCTCCGTGCAAAACAACCTTAACCTAGCTTGTTTCACCGGTTTGGTTGCGGTTACCAAGCTGTTTGTGGGTTGTTCATAGAACTAAGATCGTGTTGAGACCAAACCAAGCGTTACCGTAACCCACAAGGTTTAAATTTGAAATCTCCATGCAAAACAACTTTAATCTAACTTGTTTCACTAATTTGGTTGCGGTTACCAGCTGTTTGTGGATTGTTGACGGAACTAAGATCGTGTTGGGACCAAACCGGGCGTTACCGTAACCCACAAGATTAAAATTTGAAATCTACGTGCAAAATAACGTAGGTTTACAAAGTTTCGCGGCTGAAATAGCTTTAAATGAGCTGTTTATATGTTGATCAGCTAAAATAGGACAGTACCAAGCCCTATCCTATTTTAGCGTAACATATTGAAAGTTACGCTAAAATAGGATAGCTGTTATTCATCGAAAATTGAAAGTTACGGTAAAATATCAAAGTTACTTTATTTGTTGAAAGTTACGCTAAAATATCAAAGTTACTTTATTTGTTGAAAGTTACGCTAAAATATCAAAGTTACTTTATTTGTGGAAAGTTACTCTATTTGTGGAAAGTTACGCTAAAATAGGAAAGCGCCGAAATTCTCAAGATAGATAGTGTCGAAATCTTGACAACTGAAGCGGATAATATGGCTGTTTGTTCGTAAAATTTGTGCGGCATACCAAAAAGTTAACCCAAAATGAATGTTAAATACTGAATGTTGGCAGTTGCATGGGCACATTCAAGAAACTGATGGAACCATTGAGACAACGACCACGCCACATTTTGATCTGGGCTGGCTGGCTGGAAACTGCAACGAAACATAGCCAGAGAGACACTGCGTCGAAAAATATAGCAAAACAAAATTCAGCGCAAACCGAATGGGCTGCTGCTGCTCTGCTCTGCTCTGCGCAGTGAAAAATATCCAGGTTTACGACACCGCACACCAAAACACTCGAAGCAAAAAAAAAGCCTGACGTTTGCTTCGACACCGGCTTGAAACGTTGCGGCAAAATTTTGCATGGATGCTGTCGAAATAATAAACACAACGTAAAAATAAGAATAACAGTCTGGGCACGGACGGCGGATAGAAAAAGCGAAAACAAAAACATCCACACCAGAATGTTCGCGTATCTGCATTTCATAATAAATCGACACACACCACAACCACCAGGAGACCAGCGGAGCGGCACAAGCAACATGAAGTTTCAGTGGGTACTAGGCACGTGCATCACGTGCCACCTCAGCACGCAGCCAATCAGCGCGCATCACACACGTGAACAACTGAATAAATTCCAGACAACCGCACAAGATTCAAATAGATAGAGACTTGCATTTTCGGTGATAATGGTTGACATGATGGATACGGCGTAGTTCAGCGTTGGTTAACACAAAAGCGAGCGGCTTTATCACCAGCCGTCAGCGGAGCTGCAGCCCCCGTCGCCCCCCTGTGTTTTTTTCTCGTTTTTTGTCCCGGTCGGTTTGTGTCCTTGGCGTTTTTTTTTCTCCCTGTCGTTCGGTCGGATTATGCCGTTTATTTCTGCTTCCTGGTTTCCCGGCTGTTTGCGTTTTTGTTTTCATGGGTTCCTGCTGCTTTGCTCGTCGGCCTGCTTTTGCCCCCCTCGCCGTGTTTTGTCGGTCGTTTTTTTTCTCCGCGCGCCCCCCTTGTTGTTTGTTCTTTTTCGCCGTTTTGTTCCCCCGCTTCTTGTTCTCCTTTTGAGCATGCTCAACATTCGGTGTTTAACATTCATTTTGGGTTAACTTTGTAACACTTTGGTATGCCGCCCCCCCTCTCCCCTTTATCCCTACCCTAACTCTCCTATCCCCCTTTTTCCCCCAATACTTTCTCCCCCCCCCTAAAACACCCCCCTCGTCCCTCTCTCCTCCCCCCCCCCCCCTTTTATCCCTCCTTCCCACTCCCCGTCCCCTTTCCTTTCCCCCCACCCTACTAACATTTTTTTTCACTACAAATTCCCCCACTTAACCCCTCCAAATTCCTCAACTTTTATCCTCCCTCTACCCTCTACTTCTCTCTTAACCCTAATTCCCATATCTTTCAATTTCCCCACTCTCTTACCCCCCCCCCTCCCCCCCCCCCCCATCCACTCTCCCTCCCCCCCCCCACCCCCACCCCATCCCCATACCCCCATCCTTCCTCAAAACTCCAAAACCCCCTCACCCAATCTTTCCCCCTCACTTAAATCTTTCTTACTTTCCCCCTCCAAAAATATCCTACCCCCCCGTTCTCCCCCCCCCTCCCCCATTTTTCTCTTTCCCCGCCCCCCCCCAATTTTTTTTTTCCCCCCTACCCCCCCCCCAACCCTCCCCCTTACCCCTCCCCCCCCCTATTTTCTTACTTTCATTTTTCCACCCCCCCCCCCCGCGGTCCAACTTTTCTCCCCTAAACTCCCCCCCCCTCCCCCCCCCCCCCACCCAACTCACCACCCCCTCACCCCATTCCCCATTCTCCTCTTATTCCCCTTTTCCCCCCCCCCTCACACCCCCCCCCCACAAATTTTACGAACACCCCGCCCCCACCCGCTGTCACCTCCTCCTGAACGTGCTGTCGTTTTTTCTTCATCTCTCAGCCCCAAAAATCCTCTCTCGCCCAAACCTTCTACCATCGTCCCCCATTACCCCCCGTAACTCACTCTCTAGCCCCCACTCAATTCTTCCAAACTACCCATTTAGCCCAACTAAACCCGTAGTCTGTGTTCTGTTCCACTGGTGTTCTGATCTCCTACTACTGATTCTACTCACTAACCACCCCCGCCCCGAACAATTTCAATCTTTATGCTCCCTAAATCCCCCACACCTCACCCTCCCTGAGCCCCTATCCCCGCCCCCCCACTCGACCCCCCCCCCCCCCCCGCTCTTTAATACCATCCCCCCACCCACCAAAAAACCCTCACTCCCTAACCCACACCTCCCTATCAACAAGAATCTGAATTTACTACCACTCCTCTCGTTCCCTTCTCACTCATGGCCCCGCCTCTACTCGTGCCTCCTCCCGGCCTCTCGTCCGTCTGCCCCTATGGGGGTTGTCCTCCCGATCATTCCCCCCCCCACTCCCCCTTAACTCCCCTGGCCCGGTTATATTCCTCGTCCCCCCCCTCCCCCCCCCCCCCGACCCCCCGCTCCTAAAACCCTCCCCCCCCCCTCTAAAATTACCCCTAAAACTACCCCCACCCCGTCCCCCGACTACTCTCCCTTCGACCACCCCACTTCCCCCAACCCCACACACTACCCCACCCAACCCCTACCCCCCGACCGACCTCCATATCGCCCCAATTCAACCGACCCCCCCGCCTAACATCCCCCCCTCTCCCCCTCCCACCCGTCCCCCTCCGCCCGCTTTTCTCTCCCTGGCCCCCCCGATGCCCCTCCCCGCCCCCCCCCCCGTTTGGACTCCACCCTACCTCTTTTCATCCCTCAAAACACTCTGCCCCCTCTTCTCGTCTCCCTCCCCCCTAACAGCCATATAATCCGCTTCTAGTAGTGAAGACGACTGGTGGTTGCTGTGCTGTCGCCCTGCTGTGGCTGTCGGCCCCCCCCTCCCCGTCGTTTCTTTCAACGCTAATGCACGCAAATCTACGTTTTGACTTCGATCGATTTTGATCTACTCAACACTCCCCCCCCCCCCCGCCACCTAACTTTCAACCTCCACCTTCCCAATGTTTTAAAACTTCGTCAATTTTTTCATTTTTACGGTTTTGTGAATTTTATTTTTACTTTACGTTGCACCTCCTAACTTCAATTACTAGTTTCTGGAATTTCTCTTTTCTATTCCAATTTCCATTTCTAATTCCCCTCCCTTCGGATTTTATTAAACCTTTATTTCCCAAATTCTACGACTACCTATTTTTTTAAATCACCACTTCCTCACTCCCGCCATTCCTTTCTACCCCCCCCCGACTACTTCGATCCTCCCCTCCTCCCCCTACTTTTCTACTCCCCCCTCTAATTACCTACCCCAATTCGTATATTTTCGTTTCGGATTTCTTTTTCCTGCTACTTACCCCTACTGAAACTCTGTTCTTTACATCTCTGTCGTGGTTTTCGTTTCTGATCGTCATTCTATTGGTATTTTTTCCCCGTACTGTATTTTTTACTTGACCCTAATTCCCTATGCCCCCCCTCCCCCCTCTCCCCTTTTCCCCCCCCCCCATTTTCTATTCTTCCTCTATCCCCCTTTTCTTTTTTTTCTACCCGCCATTCCCTCAAATTTTCGACACTATCTATCTTGAGAATTTCGGCGCTTTCCGACCTCAGCGTAACTTTCCACAAATAGAGTAACTTTTCCACAAATAAAAGTAACTTTGATATTTTAGCGTAACTTTCAACAAATAAAGTCAACTTTTGATATTTTAGCGTAACTTTCAACAAATAAAGTAACTTTGATATTTTACCGTAACTTTCAATTTTCGATGAATAAAAGCTATCCTATTTTAGCGTAACTTTCAATATGTTACGCTAAAATAGGATAGGGCTTGGTACTGTCCTATTTTAGCTGATCAACATATAAACAGCTCATTTAAAGCTATTTCAGCCGCGAAACTTTGTAAACCTACGTTATTTTTTGCACGTAGATTTCAAATTCTTAATCTTGTGGGTTACGGTAACGCCCGGTTTGGTCCCAACACGATCTTAGTTCCGTCAACAATCCACAAACAGCTTGGTAACCGCAACCAAATTAGTGAAACAAGTTAGATTAAAGTTGTTTTGCAGGGAGATTTCAAATTTAAACCTTGTGGGTTACGGTAACGCTTGGTTTGGTCTCAACACGATCTTAGTTCTATGAACAACCCCACAAACAACTTGGTAACCGCAACCAAACCGGTGAAACAAGCTAGGTTAAGGTTGTTTTGCACGGAGATTTCAAGTTTAAACATTATGGATTACGGTAACGCTTGGTTTGGTCTCAACACGATCTTAGTTCCATAAACAACTCCCATAAACAGCTTGGTAACCGCAAAACCAAACCGTGAAACAAGCTAGGTTAAAGTTGTTTTGCACGCAGATTTTGAATTTCACCTTTTTGGATTACGGTAACACCTAGTTTGGTCCCAATACGATTTTAGTTCTATCAACAATCTACAAACAGCTTGGTAACCGCAACAATTGTAATCTAGCTTGTTTCAGCGTTTGGTTGCAATTACCAAGCTGTTTGTGGGTTGTCAATGGAACGAAGATTTTGTTGAGACCAAACCAGGCGTTACCGTAATCCAGAAAGATGAAATTCAAAATCTGCGTGCAAAAACAACTCTAATCTAGCTTGTTTCACCGGTTTGGTTGCGGTTACCAAGCTGTTTGTGGGTTATTCATAAAACTAAAATCGTGTTGAGACTAAACCAGGCGTTACCGTAATCCTGAAAGCTGAAATTCAAAATCTGCGTGCAAAACGACCTTAATCTAGCTTGTTTCACCGGTTTGGTTGCAGTTACCAAGCTGTTTGTAGATTGTTGATAGAACTAAGATTGTATTGGAACCAAACCAGGCGTTACCGTAATCCAGAAAGATGAAATTCAAAATCTGCGTGCAAAACAACCCTAATCTAGCTTGTTTCACCGGTTTGGTTGCGATTTCCAAAGCTGTTTGTGGGTTATTCATAAAACTAAAATCGTGTTGAGACTAAACCAGGCGTTACCGTAATCCAGAAAGCTGAAATTCAAAATCTGCGTGCAACAACCTTAATCTAGCTTGTTTCACCGGTTTGGTTGCGGTTACCAAGCTGTTTGTAGATTGTTGATAGAACTAAGATTGTATTGGAACCAAACCAGGCGTTACCGTAATCCAAAAAAAAGGAAATTCAAAATCTTCGTGCAAAACAACCCTAATATAGCATGATTCATAGGTTTCGGTTGCGGTTACCAAGTTGTTTATGGGTTGTTGATGAAACTAACATCGTTTGGAGACCAAACCAAGCGTTACCGTAACCCACAAGATTTAAAGTTGAAGTCTCCGTGCAAAACAACCGTAACCTAGCTTGTTTCACCGGTTTGGTTGCGGTTACCAAACTGTTTTGTGGGTTGTTCATAAAACTAAGATCGTGTTGAGACCAAACCAAGCATTACCGTAACCCATCATGTTGAGACCAAACCAAGCGTTACCGTAACCCACAAGGTTTAAATTTGAAATCTCCATGCAAAACAGCCCTAATCTCTGTTGTTTCACTAATTTTGGTTGCGGTTACCAAGCTGTTTGTGGATTGTTGACGGAATTAAGATCGTGTTGGGACCAAACCGGGCGTTACCGTAACCCACAAGATTAAAATTTGAAATCTACGTGCAAAATAACGTAGGTTTACAAAGTTTCGCGGCTGAAATAGGCTTTAAATGAGCTGTTTCAAATGTTGACACGCTAAAATAGGACAGTACCAAGTCCTATCCTATTTTAGCGTAACATGATTGAAAGTTACGCTCAAAATATCAAAGTTACAGTAAAAAAATATCAGGGTTACTTTATTTGTTGAAAGTTACGCTAAAAAATATCAAAGTTACTTTGGCTGTTTTGAACCTTACGCTAAAATATCAAAATTACTCTATTTGTGGAAAAGTTACGCTAAAATAGGGAGAGCGCC